>KZ651062.1:1127137-1141510 GCA_001010745.2 Gerris buenoi
CGTTATACCCCCATCGTGGGCACCCCTGCCTTATTGCTATAATGCAAGAAACAATTAACTTAAAACTCTTTAGAACTTATTGAACAGTTTTACAAAGTATAATAGCCACAATGCAAGGAAATAACTCATTTAGAATTCTTTAGAACCTACTGTAACTATTTTTACATAGTATAGTTGTCACATATCAGGAAATACATAATTAACTTAAAACCATTTTGAATTTAATCATTTAGGACGCACACGGGTCGTCATTGGACAGATCGGATTTTAATATTTACTATAACAGAGATGGTTTTAAATAAACCTTTAGCTTCATTTAAAAACAAATGTATTACTTCTTCCTCTATTATATAAGATCTGCATAATTTAGTAGATAAGTTTAGCATAATTATCTTTTGATTCATGAGAAGCGTGACATTAATTTAGTGAGTTCATCAATGTTTATTAATAGTTAAGCTAAGTAATTGATGATCTTTTGTTTGTTGTAAAAGCGTGACATTAGTTTAGTGAGTTCGTCAAGGTTTATTAATAGATAAATTAAGTAGTTGATAGTTAATGATCTTCTGTACGTTATAAAAGTGTGACATTAGTTTAGTGAGTTCGTCAAGGTTTATTAATAGATAAATTAAGTAAATGATGACCTTTTGTACGTTATAAATGTGTGATGTTAGTTTAGTGAGTTCGGCAGGGCTGTTCGTTAAGACAAAAGAATAGACTTTCGCAACAAGTATTTTAGCTAATGATATTGTCATCATTGTTCACATATAAATTAGCGCAGTTAAGTAGTTAACTGAAAGTTAAGTAAAAAACTGATAAAAGTTTGTCTGATAAGACTTTTAACTGTAAATAGATAAGCAAAATCACTGATGATCAATTGTTTGATAAGCCTACTGTTCGTTAGTAGATAAGAAAAATATATAGATAGACGGAACAGTCTATAGCCTACACTCTACACTCAATAATGTGTGTAGGTGCATGCATAAGGTATATACATGCCTTTATAAGGGCATCATCAGTGCTGAGTATGTATGAATTAAAGTCATCTTTATAAAATAATATGAAGGGGAGAGTCTATACTATGTTGAAACCCAACATAAGACTAATTCCTGAAACAAGTCTTGATAGGTAGGATGCAGGTTCTTATACATAGTATAAGCACCCATATCTTATTTATCAAGCATTGTTTTTCTGGAATTAGTCTTAACGTTGGTATTCAACATGGTATAGAATAGACTCACCCCCTTTATATTATTTTGTGAAGGTGACTAATTCATCAATAATAAGCACTGATGATGCTGACCTTATAGGCCTAAAGCTGATATGACAAGTGTTATTTTATGCGGACAAATAGTTTATTTGAATCTATCAAGACAAGAATTGGGTGTCATTTAACAATGAAAAGAGTACACAGATAGCAGATATGTAAACAAAGTTACGGACAGTATTTTGTTTCATAACACGATAGTTTGCAAATTGTTAATATAAGGTATATCCTTTTAGTGAACTCCACAGTTATAGGATTGCATTTATCAAAGAGTGAATTCTTATGAGAAAAACAAATAATGTCTCTTGTACAAAAATAATATATCAGTATAGATAAGATTAGTATAAGATTTTAATAATAAATCCTTTAAAATAATACATTTTGGTTGTGTGATGCATCGATAAGTTAATTTACTAATAATACATTTATTTTAAATGTTTTTGTATTGGTAGAGAGTTTATATGCCAAGTTAGCTCGATTGGGTGAGTGGAAGAGGGTTAATTAGCCCTCCAAAGAATTTGATGAAAAACAACAGGCGACAGGCATAAACCAACAAAATCGAATTAGTAACAGACATGAAACAATTTAATTTCATTCATCTTAAGTTAAATGGTAAACAATTTAGAGGATGTACTGTAATAAACATTGTTCCAACTTTATCACAATTTGTTATTGTAATAATGTTTATAAATAAATAAAAATATATATGATATTCAATTTTAGAATTTTAAGATAGCCAGGTTGATGTCCTTTTCGTGTATACTATATTTTGGTATTTTAAAGATAAATATATTTGATAATTGAATATACATAATTAGATTTAAAAAAATAAAAACCTACAATAAACATGTTAACAGTCTACATAAATATTATTGTATGTAAAAATAACTATGACATCTTCATGTAGTAATAATAAACAATATAATGCAAAGATACATACTTGTACAAAACGCATGCAGGCGAAGAGGAAACGTTATGTCTTTAACTAGGTTAATTTCAAATAAATTATATTATACTAAAAAAAAAAAAAAAAAAAAAAAAATACGAAATCACTAATGAAAAGGAGGAAAAAACCCCCGGTTTTTATCTCTATTAATGATACTAATAATATTCGGGGGAAATGTTTCTTAACACACTGTCTTGAAAAAAAAACAAAATAATTCTACTAGAATTCACTGATTGGAAAACAAAAATATCAATAAATAAATGTATCAAGTAAACAGATTAATGATTGAGATATGTATTTTTTCGAATAGGAGAATATAAATATTACAGATAGGATGGGACTGAGCCACTGATCAACAAAGACTGGACGTGGATCTCAGAGGCGAGGTCATTTAGCGTGACGTCACTGTGAGTGGCGATGTATACAATCTGGTGGGGATGGATTAGAACAGTAAGGTCTTGGAGCTTTAACAATCTTACTATACTCATGTCTTTAGGGGTGGAACCATCAAATACAAGGATGGTAGAAGGAGAACCGATATTATATATTTAGTGTTCTAAGAAGTAAGCAAGAAATCAGATTAATAAATTTCTGATGAATTAAAATCACATTTAAATGTAGGTCTTACACATGCTGAAGAAATACTATTTTAAATTATGCTAATTCTGGATGGAAGACTAATTTCACTCGAGCGAAACAAGACAAATAAACACTCAACATTTGATTTATAATCCGGATTAAGACACACTTTCTTATTTAAATTGATAAATTACTAATATTACTATTATAATAGCTTAGAAAAAATACATATCTCTTTTATATAAGATAATAAAAAAAAACATTCTGCCATCGAGAATTGAACCACACTTACCACTGAGCGATGAAGTAGCTGCAATAATATTGATATGCCTTTCAACTTTCTAAATTTCTCGTACACACTTTTGCTCGACTGACCTCATTCTCTTTACTGAAGAATGCAAATAAAGCCATTTACTTCAGAGTTTATATTAAGCTAACATAAGAAAATTGAGTTTTTGTTTAGCATCGAAACAAATAATTCATAATAATAATATTTACACATAATTCGATAGCAAGTATCTCTAAAACCTTCAACAGTGCTGAATGAAAAGTTTCATGGTCTCCAACGAGTCCAGATCTAATAAGTAAGAAAATCTTATTATGAGGATATCTGAGATAAAAAAAAGTTCATGCTGAACGCCTAGGCCTAGCTTGGATAAGCAAAAAGGAAAGAATTATACAAGTAATTGCCAATATTCCCTTTTAAAATGCTTTAAGAGAAGTTATTGGGTCGAGATTTAAGCAGAAGTAGGCGATGAGGTGTTTATGATACTTGTATGCTAATTAGATGTAAATATTATAGTTTTAAATATTAGTATTAGTTAGTTTAAATATTATAGTTTAATTACTTGTGATGGCTAAACAAAAACTTTGTTAATTTAGGTTAAGCTTATTTTTGATTGGTAAGTATATAATTTACTTTATTTTTATAAATGAAATAACAATAAGTATGAACCACCAATGTTTAGCAATTCTAAACTACATACCTCGGTAAAATCAAAAATAGTTTCCTGAATACTGAACACCCTGTACAAAATATTGTTAGTTTTAAGCCTGATCACAAACCTAAACAGAAAAATTCTGAAGAATGTTTTTTTGAATCCAAATCAAACATTTTCTTAAACAAGATACGATTCAGACATCGGAATCTGAAAATTTGGGTCTCAAGTCAGCAGGACAGTCTGTCCTGTTTATTTATTTTTTAAAATTTGGATCGTATGCCAAAAATGCCAAAATAAATAAATAAAAGGCCCAAAATTATTTTTAACTTCAGCGCAAGATGCATCCTTGTACCTACTCTTGAACACAAACCTTTTGATAACAGTTACAATATACATATCCGATTTTGATGAAACGAATATAGACACGTTTCATCAAAATTGTTGGATAATTTTTTATTTTATGCAATACAAAAACTTAATCCGGCCAAATTTTTTTGTCTGTAGGTATGTCTGTAACCACGGGTTGGACTTAATAGGCACAAAACTGGTTGAACGAAATCCATTCATTTTTTAAGCAGTGGTTTGCGCTGACATGTGGTGCATGTCGTAGGCTTGGTTTTGTCGAAAAATATTGAATAGAATTTAAGTTATTAAAAATTTTAATCATTTTAATAACAATAGTAGTTATTATTTTTTTTTTACGTCAAATAAAAAAGTAGGAAAAAAATGCATTAATCAATATTTACTAATAAGATAGCAAGGGGGAAATTAATACAATCTTGTAATCCATGACAGCTAGGTTTAACCACTTTGTGTATTTAGTCTTGAAATAACGTCCAAGAGGAATACTTTCAGTGTTTTACGGTTACTGCAACGTTAAACAACTATTCAAATCCTGGTTAATGATCGCAGGGAAAACCGCTTCTTTCATTCTGCATTTTTTTTTTGCCTTGTTATTTACTGAGTAATATCAAGGCCAAGAGAAAAGTGGCGAAGGCCTTAGCTATTAGCAACTAAATATATGAATAATAATTAATATAGGGTTTCCGGTATAAAAAAACTGCGTCTTTAGGAATATGGATGTGGACACATCTACTGCAATTGAATTTATTCTTGTATTTTTCAGCATTGTTTAACTACTTCTGATTTTATAACTCCGCATAAGATTTTTTTTTTTTGGTTTCTCACTCAAAATTCCAGAAGACTCCAATAGTAAAATTTATAAGAATATTGGAAGAAATACAAATAATTTTTTTCTCCACTACGATAAATTAACACAGATATTAGTGTTATTTGTTACTTATATAGGATATTTGATTACTCTATATTTGATTAGTCTATCATGATTGGACATTCGATTCAGGTGAATGTAAAACATTTCGATAACTTTTTATCCTTTCTTAATAATTTATAGCTTCATGCTTCATGTTATCGAATTGAAAATAACACAATATCCATTTAAGCAAAGTAACCAGATTTAATGCTTGACACGGCATTGTACGATTCACCGGAAAACATTAATTTACACCGATTCATTATTAAAAAATTATATGCTTTTTTCAAAGCATATAATTTTAATGAGAATGAGAAGCAAGTTTAAAAAAAAATTATGGAAAAATGAAACCGGTTATGATTATATTGAATGGGAGGTCTGCACTCTTCAGCCAGCACTATTTAACCCAAGGCAAGAATTCTTTAGCACGAATCTCTCTTCAAGAGATTATCAAGAGGTCACGGAAGTGCCTTTTTCGACTAACTCTAAATAAGTTTGCGTTTTTAAATATATTTCTCTGGTATGGAAGAGTTGAATGGTGGGTGAAGGGATACATATTTTGAAACATTTTATGAAAAATAATAAAGCAGAAAACTACGACCGCTTTTCCATTCATTAACTTTTAAAAAAATCTATATTTCACAGAGGATCACCCACGAGATAAATTTTTAATATAGTAGTTTTAACAGTAGAATTCATGATTAATAGACTTCTTCTGACTCATGGGGTATTAGAAAGTATAAAAATAATTTGAAGCGAGAAAGCAATTCGAAAGCATTATTCGCACTATTTATTCCAAAGCAATTCGAATAAGATAGTTGAATAGGAATTTGAGGCCCAACTTTAAGACCAAAGAAATTATTTACTATTATGTATAAATGAGACGAAGAAGAAGAGTGGAACCATCAGGATACGGGAAACAAGCTCCGCTATGATCAACTTAATAAAAAATTGTACTATTATTAAAAAAATTGTACTATTCTTGTAATGTATCAACATTACAAGAATAGTACATTACGAGTCGAGTGTGGAAAGCAGCATTTTGAATGCGAGTGTGGAGTTTGCAACCGTGCGATAGCGAGGGTAGTAAAACCCCACTAATGCAAAATGCCGTTTTCGCACGAGTTGCGTACCGTACTTTATCTACGATTGTTAGATTTCAATAATAAATGCAGAAAAAAATAATAAACTTTTTGTATGTAAGCTCGTATTTCTCTTTTGATAAAGATGAAACCAATTCTTTAGTTGTATTTTGTGCCGAATTAATTATTTCGGAAGGCGTATTATTCTCCTCATATTCGTCATAATCACTTTAATCACTCATTGATTTTCACAAAAAACTCGATACAAACAGTTACTTTTATTAAATGAACATCAAATCAGTTATGTTAAATGTAAACAAACTCACTAATCGTGCTTGAAGTTGAAGAATTCTTCTTTACGGCGCTAGAGGCGAAAAGAAGAGGAATTCTTCAAAACTATGAGACACGCATGCGTAATTAATACAGGTGCGTAAAGAATCACTTTCTACGAATCTAAACAGAGATACAATGTTTATATTACGTATCAATCGTAGATAAAATAGTTTGTCAATTCGTGTAGTACATAGCTATAGCTACAAAATGTTTATGTTGAACGACAGGCCGACAAACAGACGCGAGATCAAAAATCTGCCCTTATGTCAGAAACAGAATTATGTCCAGGTAATTTTGAAATCGGAGACAGAAAAACTAGTGTGCCAATTAGTGTGGCACATAGCTTCCTCGCATCCTATAATGTACTTTATTGTTATATTAACATTATTGTTATATTGTTATTTTGTAAAAACTATTAATAGTTTTAGCGATCTTTAACAATTCATAGCGGTGTCGCTATTGGATTTACTAAAAATTGTATTTAAAAAAAGTTTCTCTCATTGAATAGATGAAGTTTGATTTTTTCCCTACCTAAAATTGAAGTTCACGTTTACGCAAGCGTTGCGCGCGAACGCTTGGACGGATAACGTTGTCCAACGAACTCGTCCTGGGCATTAGTAAAATGAACATGTCTACTGACAGACAACCACGAGACCAAAAATGTTCCCTGATGTCTGAAACGGATTTCGGTCTTGAAATTTTTAAAATCGGAGGCAAACAACAAAACGAAATAAGTTTAGAACGAAAGTTTTTCGTTCTAAATCTATTGTTTTTCGTTAAAATAACTTTTTCGTTCTAAATAAACTAAATGTTTTACATTTATATTTACCGGCACCTACGGTAAACTCGCAAGCATTGTGATAGCATTGTGAATGTGAAGAATTTTTGTTTCCAAGTTTACCGAAGGTACCTGTAAATATAAATATAACACATTTAGTTTCTAGCAGTTTAATCGATCTAAAACATAAAACTAGAGATAATAACCTTCAAAAGAAGTCTATAACAGACTGTAACCGATAACATTTTAAGGGGAACATCGCAAGCTTAACATTTGTACATGTAAATCTATAGATTTATTTACATTTACTACAAAATCCCATTTTCATTAAATGAATAACATTTTTTTATTTATTTAACAACAGGGATTCTCAGTTATCAAAGAAAGAGTATATGGTTGTTATCAGTTGAAAGGGTCAGTGATTTGATCCCCGTTAGCGAGAAATACAACAATTTGAAAATAACTAGGTCTTATATTAGACCGAATCTTATGGACAACAAAAATAAAATTTATTATTGCAACGTTTAATTTACACTATAGTTACATATTTTACAGGACCAAGTCCTTCAAAGGCTGTTGAACTACAGATTACAGATTACTATTATTATTGCAGTTAACGAAGTAATTTACATTTAGGGACACCTTGATTTAATATTTTAAAATTAAACCATAATAAATATAATATATATATTACAATATCTAAATAAATGAAGATAATATTAATTTCTTACTTTAATATTTGCCCAATTGCCGTCCTAACCTCATAAAGTACATTATGAGGCTTTTAACGTAAATTTAAACTTAATATACATGACAGTCATTTTTAAGACTATATGCATTATCTCTAGATCGGTCCTAAGTGTCAATTAAAAAAAAAAAAATCACGCTATTAATTTAACAGAATAAAAACAGTCTCCAATTAAAACTAATAATTAAAAACAGCAATAATTTATTTACTTATCGGCGCTACAGACCAATATTGGCTTTGACTTCCTTAAGTTCACCTTCCACTCTTTTCTTCTGCGCCTTCTCGCACCATCTTCTAACCCACAAAATCATTAAGTTCTCAACCATGCCCTCTATCAACCTTTTCCTTGGCCTTAAAAAGCAGCAGCTTTCTTGATGTTCCTTTCTCATTCATTTGCTTCACTTGACCCGGCCAAACCAATTTTCGGGACTTTCCTAATCTCTCTCTTCACTCCCTAGAATCCGTTGTATTTCTCCATTAAACCTTATTCTTCATCCGTAAACCTAACTCTACACGGCTTTAAATCTTCCTAACATTCTGCTCAAATACACGAAGAGCGTGACCTAATGAGAAATGAGCGTCTTTTAAAAACGGACTTTCAAATCTCTGAATAGGAGGATCGGGGAATTCGAGAGCTTTATTATGTAAAAGCTTTAAATAATATTGAAAAAATAAGCTTTATTTCAAAAATTAATTTCCTCTGTCACTGAGTTTTTGTAATTGATGACAGAACCTAGTACCGAAGGACTAAAAACCACAATGTCAACACTAGCATAGGTGTTTAGATGTGCAAGAAAGTGATTAAAGGTGGGAGGTGGCTATAAGATTTTCCCCCAATAAAGAGGCCCAGTATAAATTATGGTTTCAATGATTTTTAAACGGGCAATTTTCTCATTAGTTTACTCCTATATATGTATACAGTATTACGTGAAACATAAAATCTGAAGCTTCAGGCAACAATATTCACAGAGTATTTGAAAGAATAATTTTTAGGAACATTGGCTGATTCTTAAGAGCAATGGCGTAGTAATTTGAAACCTCAGCCAAATGTATGCAGGAGCCAGAATGAGAGCGTTTGGGAAAACTATAATGGCTGAGGATGCAAATGCAGAGCATGTTCAGAGAAAAATATAGGATCAAATTCTGGTTAGAATAGTCGGAAGAAATAAGGGATAAGTGTCTTACAATAGACGTATGGAGTCCTTTCCAGAAGGTTTTAACGCTAGGTATTTTCCTAAGAAACCAATAAATGTCTGTCAATAGTTTATGCTAAACTGCTAAACAATGAAATTTGGTATCCAAACATATTCAGTAAGGTCTCAAATTGTAAATAGATTCAGCAGTTATGACAATGCGCTTCACTTTAGGTTAAATCCATACAAATTTCACAATTTAATCATTGCTTGCAACATCAAAATCAGTTCAAAAAATACTGCGCATGTAAGAAATTAAAATACATACTTTAAGAAACAACTTAAAGTTGTAGCTGACCATATTTATAATTAATCTATTGTGTTACGCCATAAATTTAATCCTTTTTTTTTTCTTTATGATTTGACTTTCTTAATTATGCATATCTTCCATATCATCTCAGTTGTAACAATTAAATTAATTAATTTAAAATATATAGATATATATTTTTAAAAAATATACATTTACCCAAGGTTAACCTTGTGAAAAATACGAAAATAAACAAAAACAAAAATCTTAACAAAGACTGAGCAAATTGTAATTATTACGGTTGGCAACATATTCATCCGGGATTCAAACTATGTATGTATTTTAATTGTGAAAGACGATTAATTTGGTCATGGATTACGCTCAAGGATGCAAAACGCTAGCCTGATACTTTAACTTTTTTGATATTTTAAGGTCACGATACATTAATTTCCTATCGACACATGAATAGCAATCTTGTGCAAATGCATTGTGTAAAGAATAATAATATTGGATTATCTTCTTTACAATATTCTAAATTATTTTATATATCTGAGTCAGTTGCGAACATTCGAACATAGATATGAATAATGGAGGTGAAGGGAAACTACCTCCTGGGAATTCCCAGTTATCAAATCTAAGAAATAAAGGTCTCACATTCATTTAAATTTTAATAACAAAATGACATTGACCTCTTCGAAAAATAAAATTAAACACCATTTGCTTTTTTTTCTTCGAACGTGAAATGATTGGGTTCTACAATATACTATGTACATCTAATTCAAGCAAGGATAAAGCAGGTAGTCAAAGTGGCATGATATGCCATTGACCTTCAACATCCTTAGGTCATCTCCAGTATCCTATTAGCGACTTTATAACTTCCCACTTTTTACTTTTCCTCACCTTCTCCGAAGGTATACAGGAAAAGTATTGTTTCCACCCAATTTTTTTTGTTTTCGGGGTTTCAACGGAATAATCCGATTTGGGTGTTTTTAAGACATCCTGAGTGTTTATCGGTCAACTGTAGGAAAAAACAATTATTGATAGCAAATGTTGATAAATAAAAGAATTCCTGAATAGGTTAAGAATAACAAAACTAATGAATTTATAGCGAACAAAGTATAATTAAAAATTCGTGGCTTGAAAAAAGCAATGAATATTATACCAGGACTTAACACGAAAGAAAATATTCACGATTTAATTCAACCTTCAACTTACTTTCTACCTTTCTTTCTGCTCGATCGTAAATCGTAATCAGCTCTCATGGTAACAATAAAATAAACAAATCAAATAATGAATTAATTAATCAACAGGTTAACCCAAAGATAGCCATAAAAATATAAATAACGTGTTCTTTAAATAAGTTAAAATTAAATTATGCTGTAAGCATAAGAAACTAAAATAGTAAACTGTCTGAAAAGTGGAAATTTCTATCAAAGGATCGTAAAGGGTAAGCCTTTGAGATATATATTGCATGATATAAATGAAGATTTAGAGATAAAATACGATAAGAATACTTATCATCTTAAAAAGTATTTGCTTGTTACTTTGAACATCGAAGATTTATGTAAATAAAATAAAAACGTGTGGTGTCGTGGGACACCCGGTAGGAACGAAGTTTTTTACATTTTTCATTAAATATAAATTATAAAATTACACTGCTAAGTAGGTACCTATACATTGCTAACTACTTGTACATGGTGGAGTTAGAAAAGAGACAAAATTAAAAGTAAGTAACTGTTTGTACCTAGCAGTGTTTAGGAAAAATTACAAGAAAATCATTATTTGTATCATTAAAGAGCAAGCGTTTGACAATAAAAATATATTGAATATAAGAAAAAAGTTGATCATGATGAGTTTATTATAGTTAAAGAGTATGTTTGTTAAAGGATTTTGGGTTAAAATAGGACTGTTTTCTACCGGCCTACTAATTTAAAATATTATAAAATATACCTCTTCCCTACCCTAAAGCTTCTGCTTGCATCAGGTGAAATTTTACATGCCTGTTTCAATTGTACTTTAGACGATGTGTAAGAAGTTTTATTAAAATCGTTAGACGACAGAACGGAAGTCATATTTGAGAAAAAACATTGGGTTCTTTATTTTAAACGTTTAGGTACAATTTGAATAAATTTAGCGATCTTTATCACTTCATAACAGTGTCACTATTCGTTTTACTAAAAAAAAATTATATAAAAAAGTTGTTTGTCTTATTAAATAGGTGAAGTAAGAATTTTTTCTTGGATTAAGTAAGCAGTGTTATAATAATATACCTAATATATTAAAATAAGCGTCAGCACAGATCAATTTTACTTTTAACAAGACCGTGATTTATATTTTCTATATTTACAAAACCAAGTCACATTTTGACATATATAACAAAAATAAACAAAACAAGTCAAGTAACAGGCTTCCTCAATAACACTTTTTCCCGTCTTAACATTTTTGAAGCTTACGTTTACGCGAGCGTTGCGCGTGAACGCTTGAGCGGATAACGTTGTCAACGAACTTAGCCTGGGCATCGGTAAAATGAACATGTGTACCAAATTTCAACTAACTCGGTGATCTTTTTCTCAAGTTATTGTCATCGGTAGATTTCGTGACGGTGATTTCATGACGGTGATTTTGTCACGGTTTGGTCGTTTTTTTTTTCGGATTTACTCCTGGGCTCCAAAACGTGCCATAAGGATCTTCGTTCCAAAAAACCGAAATAGTCGGAGAACAACTACAGAAAATTTGGCTTTTAAATCAATATAAGAAGACTCTATAAACATTTTTAAAAATTAAAACAGGAAGTAGATCCCTCGAAAAGACTTAACATTTGCTATTCTGAAGACCTTTAAAAAGAATACCTTGATCTACAGCAAAGTCTGTGGAAATGTCAGGATATCGTCATAATCAGATTACAAATTAAAAGAAGAGCTTAACTAAATTATAAAATTTGTATGGCAACGTAAAGCATCAGAAACAGAAATGTTTTGATTAAGTTGTTATAAAAACAAAGTGTATAACTATTATTACAGTTTATAACAAATATTAAAGCTAAGATAAATATATCATATAGAACAACTATTTTTTGCTACCAACTAACATTTATAGAACTAACACGGTTTTAGAATTAATAATAATCAGGTTGAATTAAAAAAAAAAAAAAACTTTAAATCTACCTGGGAAACAGCAAAGGTTTAACTCTTTGAAGCAGTTGTTTCTATTTGTAAAAATCAAATATTTTAATATAATATTCTTTATATCGTAATATATCACAAATATATGTATACTGTTAAGTACAATAGCTGAAAATAACAACAAATTATTTACCTTATTAACCGAAGTCGTTAGTGTTGCAGCAGATCTTTGCTCCAAATAATAGGAATAGTTGAATGCTTTTCGGTTGCACCGGCAGCAGATAAGCAGGATACTTTACAATCATAATGTTTCAAGTCTAGTTGATACCTATTAACCATAATCCAATCTAATCCGTCTATAACTTCTTATACTTCTCGAGCACTCCAGAATGTAACTCTTTATTAATATTAGGTTTGATCGGCCTTTGGAAACAAACCAGCTCCTGCGTATTTTACTAAGAGTTATGATCTTATGTATTGCCGGTAATCTGCCATGATTATTGATTAATTTAAGTTCAAGAAGTTAAATTAAAACATATTTGTTACCTATTATGATTCAAGGAAATGATGATTTTCTGAATAATGATGATTTGTTGCTCTACCGCGCATGTATATTGGAAAGTATTTCAACACGCATGCATCTGTCGCCAAGCAGTTATTATTAACTATCAACTATGCAATAATTAAAATCAGTTTTTAAATTCATATTCCTTCATTAGAGAACAAATTGATTCTTCTTCGATAAATTAATGGTTTAATTAAACTGTAAGCGGTATAATTATATCACTCATAAATCGATATAAAAAAACAACAATAATAAACGGGGAATTACTCGTAAATAAAGATAAATATCACCACACCATATAAACATAATTAGCGAAATTTATTTAAAGTAATAATTAAAAACTAATTTTAGCGATTTTTGACAATAAACAAGATAAAAAATTCTAATAGATTAGGGCCTTAATTATCGGGAAAAATTCGGCTCTTTTAGATCACTAACCTTGTTCTTCTTAAACTGTAAATGATGAGTGAAAACTCAATTGATACATCTGCACACAAAAATAAGCTAAAACGAAATCTTAATTTATTAGTAGTAGTAATAGTGAGGACAAACCATTTCTTCGAACCTAGGCCACTTAATTGGGAATTCGTCCACTAAACACCTATGCCAATATACTTGGCAGAAAAAACAGTCATTACCTGAAGTGGTGCCGCCCGGAAAATCAACTTTTTCCGCCATCTTGAACCCAGTTTGCTGAGTCAGCAACATTTAAAAAAAAATCGTAATAAATCGAAAATGCTTCTGATCGAGTTGAAATTTGGCGCGAATGTACCTCTCTGTATGAAAAACAAGCTCACCAAATTTCATTTTGATATTGGTCGCGAAAAAGGAATTCATTTTTCCAATAAAAGGAATTAATTAAGTATTATATTAGGGTCTGTATACACTTAATTACTCAAAATGCGCTGGGCCCAGATTTTGCCGATGGAATTAACTTCATTAAACAATATACCGGCTCGATTGTTGGCTGACCCGTATTTTTTCCGATGGTATTAAATTAGGAAGCATAAACTAAAAACTAAGTAGTAATTGCCGGCCTTGCCCGGATTATTGTTGATGAAACAAAAACTATTAAAAACTATACCGGCCCGATTACCGGCGTGGCCCGGATTTTTGCTGATGAAACTAAAACTATTAAAAACTATACCGGCCCGATTACCGGCTAGGCCCGGATTTTTGCCGATGAAACTAAAACTATACCGGCCCGATTACCGGCTGGGCCCGGATTTTTGCTGATGAAACTAAAACTATTAAAAACTATACCGGCCCGATTGCTAGCTGGGCCCTTTGCTCCAAATAATA
>KZ651062.1:1175195-1197628 GCA_001010745.2 Gerris buenoi
AAAGAATGAATATTTAAATAAGCATATATATATTTGTTACTCTGACTACTTGTATAGCTTTCATTTGATACTCCACTCAAAATTAATTTTTAACTTCTGTATATTTTTCCTGTGGTTGGGCCCAAAAGTTGCGCCAGTGTTTCGAATTTCATCTCTTTAGCTTAAATGGTTCGTGCCCTATGAATCAAAGAACAACGGACAGACAGACACATCCACCCTCGGCATAAGGGTTTTGAGAAGTATCTACAAAACCATAAAAATGGCTGAACAAAATCCAATTATTTTTACGTTGTGGTGTGCGCATATTATAGGCTTGGTTTCACCAACAAAAACAAATGTTCAGTAGAACCAAAGTTTATAACTTTTTTTTTTTATTCGTAAAATTTATTATAACAATCAAGTTTATTTATTTTCTTCTTCAAAACTTAAATGTTTTGCAGGGACGATGACAAGCAACTTGGTCCCTGCAGTTTTAAAATATGGTTTTTCAGAGAAAAACAATAAAATAAGGATTTCCATTAAAAATAATTCATTCTGAAATAATTTAATTGCGTTTAATTTTTTTAACACAACGAACGAGTTGAGAACGTTCGTTGATGTTGATTTGACAGTTATCTTAATTTGCAAACATATTTACTCCATTTGGTGTATATGACCTAGTTGTCTGACACTCTAATAAAACAATAAAATTGATTTAGAATTAAATTTTTTCATTTGAGCGTCGCAGCACAAGGATGCAAATTATTACATGACACTGCATTCAATTTTAGCCTCTTTGGAGAGCAAATTGCCAAGCTAGAAAATGTTTTTAAATTTAAACGTGTAGAGTGATTTGGGAAAGAGAATAGAGAGAGGTACAGACAACGCCATCTTGGACTTATTCACATTCTATTATCTCGGCTTCAAGTGGACCTAGAGATCTGAAATTTGGTACATAGACTTATGGTACCTAAAGAAGAAAATAAGGACACTTTTACTTCAACATATGGCCGCCATATTAAATTATAACCACCCTCTTGGGTTTAATAATACTCTGTTATCTCAGCTTCCAGTGGACCTAGAGATATGAAATTTGGTATTTAGACCTATGGTAGCTAAAGAAGAAAATTCAAGGTACTTTCACTTCAACATATGGCCGCCATATTGGATTTAATCAGATACTATTATCTTAGCTTCCTGTGGATTTAAAGATCTTAAATTTTTTACATAGACTTATTGTAAATAAATTAAAAATTGAAGGTTGTATAAAATAGAATAATTGAAAATGAATAAAAAAATAATATAACCTATTTTTACTAAAATTCGAAATTATGTAACAATGAAGATTATTAATTATATTGTTTTAATTATTACTTACACACAGCGCCAAATCCTAGACGGATAAGATGCGCGAAGCGCACCGATCCGGCTAGTTTAACCTATACGGCCACTTCGGCTCTCCAATAACTGCAAATAACTAATAACTAATTTTGTGTTAATCAACTAATAAGTGTTGATGACAGACTGATACAATGAGTCCAAGTTTAATTTTTTTTTTTACTACTCGTGTAAATTCTACTAAATCATGATCATGAGAGCAACATCTTATTTATATCAACTACTTATTTTAGCCGCAAAAAAATTAATAATTAATAACACAAAAGCGTAACAAACCAATTCTTCCGGAAGCAATAAACCAACTATTGTTTAAAAAGGATTCAGGAAGGATGACAACTTCTATAAGAAAGGAGATGTTAGGGATACATTTCAAAACAGAACAGATTAACTAAAACTAAAATCGATATTTTACAGATTATAGATAGGTTTCAATAAAGATCTAAATCCGATAGATTAATCGACGAAAACGTATGTTCAAATGAAGAGATAAAGTTTGAATTCATCCTCGTATTATTGGAATTCATACTCATAGAGGTGTAAATAAAATATAACACAATTTCATTATAAATATTATTGTTATCATTTGTAACTTAAATTTTATTTATTTTCAAAGTAAAAAAGATCATAATTTATTATTGATAAGGTTAAATTTAAAAAAACCGTATTTTACGGTTTTGATATCATTATATAATAATTTTAAGTAAAAAATAAAACTTATGAGTAAAATAATACACGTACAATTTATTTGCTCCATTACATTGCATAATATTCCTTGTATTTGTAAAAATCAAATATAATACATACATTGTAATCAATAATATATTATGCTAAATGTGACATGAATAAATAGAAAAATAAATTTAATATCTAAATAAAAATTAATCTTAAATTAAATGTAAATGTCCTTATTATATTTTATTACCAGAAGTGTTTTGGTGTTGTTTTTTTTTTTTTTTTTTTTTTCTTCTTTTAATAAATTGAGACATTGTTAACGTCTCACTGAGAACATTATCACGCATTCTGTCGGTGGAAGAGATTTTGGTCAAGGACTTTTAAAGTTCTACTTGAGATTTTATCCAATCATAGAAGTAGTCGACGGATGCATATACTCCTGGCTTCTCCTTACCGCAGCCGATACCCCAAGAAACGATTCCAACTTGAGTGTACTGGAGAGGATTAGAGGGAATCGAGCAGATCAAAGGACCACCTCCATCACCCTAAAAATAGCAAAATAAATAAATAAATAGAAACTCAAATGAACATTTGATAAATATCTGACCTAAGAAAAAACACCTGCCAGTTAGTGAGGCGTACTACCATTAGACGAATGCGCCAGTATAAAATTAGTTAAACCTGAATTAATTTCCACGATACATTTATTTGCATTAAATTTTAAATTTGTGCAGACGATTGAAATTAAAATGATTTATTTACGAGCTGCTTTCGACTAACCATCGAAATTTCGTTAATAAATCCAAGAAAATGTTAGATACAGCAGAATTAAATGTAAACCAATGGCTTATGCTTACAGAGCATGTGTCCTGACTAGCTACACCTCCGGCGCACATGAAGCTCTTGTGAAGTTTGAAGTAATTTCCCAACCTAGTGGTTCTTAAAGTAGATTGACAAGTTGCTCTGTCGACGATGGGTAACGCAACCTTCTTCAGAATTGGCTGATAAAGTCCTTTCTCGCCTATAACATTTGAAAACAAAAAAAAAAAATTAAATTTTTGCTTTGAAAATGGACTGTAAATATTTTCCCCCTTTGGATTTCACCTCTAAGAAGAATAAAACCAAAAAATTATCAGCAACATATTAAAATTAATACTGAAAAATTTAGGGTAGAGACACTTCAATGCGAAAAAGTTTAAAACAAATTAGTCATTAATCAGAATATTCAAATTAGGAAAACTTATAATCAGTAAAACTAGAATTGTAAATTAATTTTTCCTATGTGTTTTCTATTTCAGTGTCTAAATTAATCCCTTTCATATTTTTACATAGTCCAAGAAGTGGATTGCAAAAAACGTCTGTTTGTCGTCTGTTCAGACGTGAGAAGCCTGGACTATTGAATTTGATTATATTTGGCATATACGTACAGAAAAATTTGGGGCACTCGGCACTCCCCATCCCAAAAACTTAAATATAACTATAATAACTCGACAAAAATAACAATTGGGAAAAACTAAACAAAAAACTTAAGTATTTGTATAAGAGAAAGTTTAGTACCGTTATGATTAATGAGAGAAGCAGTTCCAAAGAACTCGTCTGATCAGTATACAAGCAGAGGTAAACATTTCTCGTAAACGTTTGCAAAAGTGGTTTTGAGTTCAAAATTAACATTAAAAAAGTAAATCAGTCAGACAGACAAGAAATAACAATGTAATCCACATTCCACATTATACAAGCTGTGATAATAATCTGACTTGACAGCTTACGAGGCGTCCAAGTATAGTAGAGATTGCACTGCACATCCAAACTTATCAGCTGTCAGGTTTACAAGGCAGACAAGTATCTAAAGAGAATATTCTGATTGATTAACTCAAGTTCTGTGAATAAAATAATTGAACTTTCAAACTTACTGAAGCTGTTTACACCCCATCCAGTGGCGTAGCAGAAGTTAGGCTCGAAGTCAATTTTATTAATGCAGATTGTATCCACGACTTGATTCAGTTCAAATGGACGTTCAAGGAAGATAAGTGCGATATCATAACGGAGATTGCCAGAATCGTAGTCCTTGTGAATTGAAAGCCTTTTTCCCTGTGAGGAAAAGTTTAATGATTAAAGAACATCATTTAGATGAAAGTCACTAGAAAAGAGATTTGGGTTTTCTTCGAAGTTAAAAGTTAAAAACTTCATAACTCATTCAGTTAAAAATAGATAAAAATGATTGAGTGGAAAAACTTTTGTGGAATGGACTTTTCTAGTCTTTAAAAAAACCCCTTTCCTTTTCTATAAATAGGAAAGTTAAATTCTAAAAAGCTTTCACGTTCGAAAGAAAGCAGGGTGAAAAGAGGTTTAGTGATCATCAGACCCATTACCTTACGTTTAACTGTTAATCCATTAATATACTTTCATATATTATGTAAACTAAAGAGTAAGAAAAAGTTCTTATTCAATAGGCCTTTGAACTGAACTAACTCTCTCTTATTATATGTTTATTTAATTAATTTTATAATTATTATTTAAATTATCTTACCCTTCTGTCCTGATGAGGAAGAGGTTCTTCTGATGTTCTTGAGTCCCAATCACCAGCTCTAACAATGACTTCATTGGCATCCAGTTTCCTGGAGACAAAAAAAACAAAAAACATTTTACTTTGCTTATTGTCAAATACAAGTCAATACAATCGATTTTCCAATTTTGTATGGACATCATCATCGCCAATATAAGAGGGAAGGTATGTCAAGACAAAAAGCAACTCATAGAATATTGTCTCAAATCCACATCCATCTTGTTTAACGGAGAAAACTACAAGCAGATAGAAGGTGCGCCCATGGGTAGCCCTATAGCTGCTAATAATCTGTTCTTAGAAGGCTTCAAAGATTGCCCCCGCTTCAGATGCTTTGAAGCCATCTAGCTGGTGGAGATATGTCAACGATATTTTTCTTCTAAGGAAATACGGAAGACAGACTAGATTATTTCCATCGTCATATGAATTCGATTCATAGAAAACTTACCATGGAAATTGGAGAGAGGACTTTTCTGGATGTGCTGGTAAGAAGATGACAAACGGAACTCTAGGACACGCCGTCTACTGGATACCTCAATGCACCGTCACATTACCATCCGACGAAGAAGAAAGCTGCCATCCTCTCTTTAGTTTAAAGGGGCTTCAGGATCAGCGATACCTCATGGAAGGAAAAGAAGCAGTATCTCAAGTCAACCCTAGCAAAGAATAGCTTCAAGAAGGAAGACATAGTACGAACCATGCGCTGTGAAGAGATCACCGAGGAACGCACCCCAGCAGAAAGGACGGAAGACAAACGGAAGACCAATTATCTCCTTACATCGAAGGAACGACTGACATGATAAGCAGGATTTTCAGAAATCACGGCATCGGGACCACATTCAACGCCCACATGACCACCAGAGGTCTCCTGAAATCACCAAAAGATCAACTTCATCTCAGAACTTGTGGTGTATACTAAATCTCTTGCAGTTGTGGCAAAAACTAAATCGGAAAACCAGAAGATTGATCTCTACCCACCAACAAGAAATCGTAAGAGCAGTGATAAACAACGATCAGCGATAGCTCGGCATTCTGATGAAACCGACATGCTGCTCGAAGCGTCATCCGGACAAAGGATAAACCTGACTCAAGGAACCCCCGGGGAATCCAGGTATGAACTCTACGTTCCAGAAAGCAACTACATATAAATCGCCGTCCTTCATTCCAGTCGTCAGTATGTCTTGTTGTTGCTTCAAGTGAACATCACGATGAACCATACCCCTGAAGATGCTTCCAGTAGTGGAAGGGAAACATCGGGTTTCATCCCCTTCGTGACACGGATTTCACCTGTTTATTAATTGTGTATTATGTATGGACCTTATTATTTGAGATTTTTTATGGATGAAACATACCTAACGACTAAACTCCATTGTGTTAATATAATAATTAATTCTTTAAAGGTTATTTGTACATTGAAATGAGAAAGAGACTTGGAAATAATTCCTTGATATCGTCTCGGAGAGACGATATCAATCGGAGTATGTATTTCAATCAACATCGTCTTAGCAGATTAGGCTTCACGAGTCTGCACGCAGACGAAAGACTGCAGACAGACATTTTTAAAACCCAAATTTTAGGACTTAGAGGGACATTACGATCTCCAAATCAATTGCCGTGCACAATACTTTGTCATTATATACAAATAAAGACTTACTTACTAATTATCATACTATATGAGAAAGTAAAAAGGATTATATAAAAACATTAAAACACGATTTTACAAACAAGAAAAAGTAAATATTATCTACTTGGAATAAAATAAGGAAAGGAAAAAAAGTTTACTATCGCTCATTGTATAAAAGAGAATTACAGTTTAAAGAATTGAAAACATAGTATTCTTTTTACCTATCTATATAATTTGTACAATAAGTTTTAAGTATTCTGAACAAGTCCTTGATAGAATGCTCCAAAGTGGTAAAGGAGTAACCGGTTTAGACAGTACTTAACTTAACTACATCTATTATAATGACGTTCCAATGCCTTCTGAATCAAACCAGTCAGGAAATATCATCATATTAACATATTTATATCTTCACTTATAATAACTACAATAAAAAAGTTCTTTAATAAAAAAACATGTGACGTCTTATCGTTCCTTAAGCAATAATTATAACTTCTTCTAATTCATCCTTCCTTATTTATACGAGTAATAAATCTAGTCTTATTACTTATTTTCATTTCGATTAATTTAATCAACAGAATACTTCTAAAGATGAAGAGTATTCAATAACATATTAATAATTATGTTTCAAATAAATGCCTATAATTTATACAGAAATGATAAATTTGGAGACATTCTATGAAATTGAAGTCAAAGCTCTGGGAAAAAGCGACAAACTGTGTCTGTCATTTAGTATTAACACGTTTTACACTGGGGAAGGAATTCGTGAACCTTAAAAATCGAAACAATACAAGCAAATGGTAAAGACAGAGATAAATTTAATGGTATATTTATTTTTATTTTAAATCAAATTATAATTATTATTAACTACGGGAAACAGTCAGAGAAAAACAAGCTCCAGCGCCGGGGTTTGAACCCGGGCCTCTGTATTTCCAGTACATTGCTCTGACCAACTAAGCTACGCAGGAGAATGGTTNCCAAAATCGTAAAAATGAATTTCTAATTGATTGTACGAAGTACAGGTACTAATTGGGTACTTTATAATTATAAGCGATATTTCTCGGTCTAGTTCTATGTCACTAATGTTGACTCCTTAGACTTAGTGGAAAATTAAAAGCTTTAAAATCGGGTCAAGGTATCAATAACGTCAGTAGAAAACCATTCTCCTGCGTAGCTTAGTTGGTTAGAGCAATGTACTGGAAATACAGAGGCCCGGGTTCATACCCCGGCGCTGGAGCTTGTTTTTCTCTGACTGTTTCCCGTAGTTAATAATAATTATAATTTGATTTAAATTAAAATTTAATCATTCTGTAGTATAAATACTACCAAAATCGTAAAAAAGAAATGGTATATTTATTTAACTTACGCGACGCAATGAGCTGCCGTAAGGACCACATCTGGGGCAATTAAAGAACCACCGCATTTGAATTCCTTCTTATCATGAATTTCTTGGAATACAGCGATCATCCAAGGGAATTCTCCATAGTGAGAGCTCTCTGAAAAAAGTATTAAGTTGTTTAATATAAAATTAGTATAAATATTAAGCGCTACAATACAAGAGGAACTAATAAATATAGCATGATATGTAGATACAAAAGAGAAATTTGAAAAAATACTAGAATACAGCTAGGAAGCTCCTAAACTGCAATGTAAATATGCTGATCAAACATATTTCTTGATCTACTAAGGCACAAGGAAATTAAATAAATGCAAGAAAGCTTAACAATAGTTGAATGAGAAACTTATTCAAGAAAGATTAGGGAAATGTATTCAAGGGAACTAAGAAAATAGAACCAACATAGAAATAAGGAAGGAAAATGTATACCAAAAGGAAGCCTATGGTGCATATACACACGAATTACAATTGCATATTCATATTGCAATAGCAATAACATTATTAATATACAATTGTAATTGCAATAGCATTATAAATATGCAATTGTAATTGCAATATTCTTATTGCAATAAATAGCAATATTCATTGCAATTTTCGTATCGACTTTATTAAGATGGCCTGCTAACTTAAGTTGCGGGCGAGACCCCAAACAAGCAGTTAAGCCACTGAATGGAAGGTTAGGGAATTTCTAAACTTTTACCTAAAATCATTGATCTAATACATGTAGATTTTACTAAGTACATATATATTCATACAGGACTAATATACGGAAATAGTCGAGTTATGTTATTCTACGAGCTCTATAAATCAATATTGATAAAAATGATGCGTTATTTATTTATTTATTTTAAAAATAGATTATTACCAGGCACTTCGTTCTTTCCGGTAATCCTGATGGTAGTGTCGATTCTTTCATCCAGAGGGTTCAATCTCCTTATTCCGCAACCACTGACTCCGGGAGGTTTTACTGGCATCACGACGGTGCTTCCATCGGATGTTGGGTCCTCTGGCTCGTAGGGAGGCGTCTTAGGAGTTTGCTCTGTGATCGGTGGAGGAGGAGTAAATGTCCCGGGCTCAGTTTCAACTTTCGACTTATCACCACCATCATCATCATCATCATCATCATCAGGAAGGCCACAACAAATTTCTACCCCTGTACACTCCGGATTAGGCTCTGTGGGGATCCTGCAACAAAAAGATTGTTTGGTAAATCATTTTTTGTTTTTGTTTTTTTTTCAATTTGTTTTTTAATAATTCTTCCTAAATGTTTTAATCTTGTGTTCTTAATTTGATATTAAACAATAACGTAAAATACAATACAAGTTTTTTATATTAATAGTAGGATACAATTTGAAGACAAAAATAATAAATATTGAAAAATGATGTCTGATGTCTAAACAGGATAAAACCATCCTGTGCCGTTAATTTGTAAAAATTCACAGGATTCATAGGACTTAGTATACTTTAATTCATGCCTGAATCTTACTACACACTGTTGATCTGACTCATTGTCGCACAGGGTGTAGTCCCGACTAGAATCTCAGTTGAATCTGCGACAGTTTCAGGGATTCTCTGACTCAATTTTCCGCGAAAATGTGAACTAGGCTTTATAGACTAGCTTTAAGAGTTTTTAATAAAAATTGTCAAACGTGTTGTCGAGAAAGAATTTTATTCTCAGAGAGACGTCATCCCCAAAATGTAGAGCTAAAATTTAATTTTCGATTTAGCCTTATATTTAGCCATTTATATTCAAATAAAAAATTATTTGATTTCATGATTTCATAATTGTAAATGAGTTATTGTTGTATGAGTTATCTTTCAGATAGTTAAATGATATGATACAGTAATATATTCTCATAAAATTAAAGAGTTTGTTATTTAAAATTGGATATTCTTTCATATTATTAAAATTCTAAAAAGATTCCCTTATGACCTATGACCGCTGGGATGTCCCTGGTGATAATGCAGTAGAAATTACATTAAGATAATAGATTTATCATGAAAAGACAGTTTATAACTAATTTATTTAGGGCATTTTTTGTTGTTTATTATTATATTATCCTTGACAACTGGCCGTGATCTAAAATATATTTACATAAAATAATAATAAGTGGTTATAAAAAAATAATATTTTAAATGGCTGCAGCTATCCTTAACTTTGTAACTTACGAAAAAAACAAAATTGTCACACAAAAATGCATCTGACCATATCAAAAGAAAATAACCTATAGATAATATATGACCTTAAGTCCTAATCTCCAACGATTTTTTACACTACTTTTTCTTAAAAAAAACTGGAGATTATAAAAATAGTTAATTGAAATTTGTGCTACATCGCTTCCTTACGAGCTATTTATTGGAAGAATGGTTGTATGAGAATTCCATCTGTTTCTATTAATATAACTTATGACTTAAATTTATTTATTAAATTATGACATACTCTCACTCTACAAATTCCATCAAATTTAGATGAGTAAGGTATCGTGGTTCACAAAAATGTTTAACCAATATATAGATAGCCAAGACATCCTCTTCTTTTTTATCCAATCAAGGAGGTTTGACTTGATAGGAGGGTTGTGATTTGATTATTTGATGGACATGTTCTATATTCTGGGGACATTAAGGACCCAAAATGTGGTTTATTAGCTAGGCCTGGCCTCCTCGTTAAGTAGTAGTTTCTACCACTTTAGTTGGCTATTGCATCAGTGAAATATGATGTAAACTGATGCTCATCAGAGATCACCCGAAATTTTGTCTGTCACCAGGCTTCTACTCTCCCTTCTATGATGTGGACTGATGACCTTCTATACCAGTCAAAACCATCCAGCTGTGTAACTGCCTAACTATTCTTTTTGAGAATCAACTCAATGAAATTTTCTCTTTCACTATATGTCTGAGTTAATTACAAAAACGTAATAATAGTGCCACTGACTCACTAATCCAATATATTGGAATTGCTATAAAATTTAGTATTATTTGCTAGTAAATTTAGTGATTATGGCTAATCTAAATGAAAAATAAGTTAGCTGATCTACGTGCTAAATAAATAACTGGTTTCAGTTTTCTACGTAGTCGGGAAGTGAGTCGAATTTAGGCTAAAATATTTGGAGGCAATTGCATGTAATTAAGTAAGTAAGCGTGTAATATAAGGTTTGTTCCAACCACACTTCAAACTAGTTTCAAACTGCACGACGTATGTTTATTAGCAAAAAACGTTCAAGTGTGGTCCGAAGCGCATGCGTCGGACAGTTCCAAACCAGTTTGAAGTGTGGTTGGAACAAACCTATAGTTATAGTAACATGTAATTAAGTAAGTAAGCGTGTAATAAAATAACATATAATTAAGTAGTAAGCGTATAATAAAGTAACGTGTAATTCAGTAAGTAACACTCGATTCCGAATCAGTACGTTATCTGGTCAATAAACAATAGAGATTAATCACTTTACATATTCACACACTCACAATGCGGTCATTAGAGTGTCTCATCTCTCTGGGTTTGATTCCCAGAAATTGGCGGGAGATTAATAAGTTGTTGATCTCCTTGTTAAACCACTCGTTGAACAATAGCTTTATTAAGTGCACTGCATATACTACAGTTGATAAAGACGCTTATAAATAATACTTAATAATATTATATCCTGAACTTCAATAAATAACACAGTTAAATACTCTGCCAATTAGTGCGGCACATAACTGATAAAGGTGTAAATAAACGTATGTTTGTGCGCAAGTGGAAGAGAAATAAATTGATGCAGATGGTTGAAACTTATATAGGACCAACAACAATGGGCTAATTATGGCCTACCATCCAAATTTCAATCCTATCAGGAGTAGTTTTTAAGATATGTTGGGTCGCAAAAATTGAGCGACAGCAAGACGGATAGACCGACACGATGTCTGAAACAGATTTCAGTCCTGGAAGTTTTGAATTGGAGGCAAAAAAAAAACGCTCTTCAGAATAATAAATATAATAGTTATTGGAGTTTACTGGATAGACTGTAACTGATAAACTGATCAAATTACAAATTACCAAATTTAAAACCACGATAACAAAGATTTTAGTCTAATCACCAATTATTCATCATTAGTGAAATAATTAAGACAAATAGTGATTATTTAATTGGCGATTGTACATATAATCAATCACATCAATAAACATCTCAAAATTGAAGAGGTCAGGTCAATAAGTCCCAACGGTTGTAGACATATAGAACAGACTCTAGTGCATTAATATAAAGGTGGTCAAATTTATAGCCTTCTAAGAGTTAGACATNTAGGGAATCCAATCCCGGGATCCCGAGCCGATTTACCCCTACGGCAATCCCGGGATTGTAAAGTAATAATCCCGGGATTTAGAATATATCGAGGGGAGCTCAGAGACAGAAGAGTTGAGTATAAGAGACGGGATCAACTTGAGGACTGTGGTGCATAGAACAACGATCACATATAGCTCAACATTCCGAGGAAACCGGCCATCTCACCGGATTCAACAAGAAATTTGTTTTTTTTTACATCTATCAGGTACCCACTAAAGCAAGTAAGCTTTTTAAATTCAGAAACAGCTGAAGAACTTCAATAGAGATGATCATCCGGACCTCGCGACTCCTTTGGTTGGCCCCTGTGCCAAGCTGCAAGTAAGAGACGACCCAACGAACACATCCTTTAAATGCCAGGGGCTCGACCAATACCAATAAGGAAAATGAAAAGCCAAAACCTTTACCCACCCAAGAACCTTTTCGGCCACCCTTACCGGGGGGTTCGCAATACCCTCTGGAAATGTATGGTAAATTAGATGCAAAATAGTGAGTTTTGAGGTTTTTTAAGGGTTGTTTTGTTTGTCAATTTTTTATTGATGGGTATACCTACAAATATATCAGTTCCGTTAACTGTGACATTTTTTTTTAAACCAGAAGGTATAAATGTATTGCAATTTTCTGTACGGGAGAGTTTTTAATGGCTCTCCACAAGTTTGTAATTGCAACAGACTCGGTGTTTACTGTTATAGTAAATGAGTGGGTAGTATATTTTGAAATTTAAATGAAATGAAGAGTTTAAATCCAAAAAAATGAAAATTGAGAGATTAAATTAATAACCTCGGTATGTTTTTGATATGTTAACAGATATTATGAAATGGAATTATAGGAAGTCAAATAAATGCTATACATACGATACGGCAAATCGTATGAACTGATATACTCGTTGATATTATAATTAAAGAGGACACATATAATATTTTTTCTACGGTTAAACCCTAAGATTTATGATCAAATAAATACTCGTTTGTGTGGTATGTATTCTTGTCAACACCTAAATTGATCCGATAAATATCATAAAATGAAACAGTATAACAAAACGATTTTATAGAAAGTACGAAAAAACAATAAGTTCGAAGTATATTAAAAATGAACGAAATATGTTAATCAGGAAAATAAAACTATAAAAGGTGGTAGATAAAAATTACCTTTGATCTAGTTGAAATGTGCCATAAGCATCTATTTTTCCGTCAGGACCGCATTGATAATAAGGTACACAAACGCACCGTTCTTGAACTGCTTCTTGTCTCTTAAATCTCGATAGATTACTACATAAAACCACCGGTAATAATATACCAAATGTTAAGACATTTAAATGCTTCATCGTTGAGAAGGACCAACAACAATGGGCTAATTATGGCCTACCATCCAAATTTCAATCCTATCAGGAGTAGTTTTTAAGATATGTTGGGTCGCAAAAATTGAGCGACAGAAAGACCGATAGACCGACACGATGTCTGAAACAGATTTCAGTCCTGGAAGTTTTGAATTGGAGGCAAAAAAAAAACGCTCTTCAGAATAATAAATATAATAGTTATTGGAGTTTACTGGATAGACTGTAACTGATAAACTGATCAAATTACAAATTACCAAATTTAAAACCACGATAACAAAGATTTTAGTCTAATCACCAATTATTCATCATTAGTGAAATAATTAAGACAAATAGTGATTGTTTAATTGGCGATTGCACATATAATCAATCACATCAATAAACATCTCAAAATTGAAGAGGTCAGGTCAATAAGTCCCAACGGTTGTAGACATATAGAACAGACTCTAGTGCATTAATATAAAGGTGGTCAAATTAATAGCCTTTTAATAGTTAGACATGCAAACAATCACTTTAACATTAAAATCGAGAAAGTCAAATCAATACTCTTTACGGTTAGAGATAGAGATACGAACAAACACACAAAAAAATGAAAATTGAGAGATTAAATTAATAACCTCGGTATGTTTTTGATATGTTAACTGATATTATGAAATGGAATTATAGGAAGTCAAATAAATGCTATATACGATACGGCAAATGGTATGAACTGATACTCGTTGATATTATAACTAAAGAGGACACATTAATATTTTTTCTACGGTTAAACCCTAAGATTTATGATCAAATAAATACTCGTTTGTGTGGTATGTATTCTTGTCAACACCTAAATTGATCCGATAAATATCATAAAATGAAACAGTATAACAAAACGATTTAATAGAAAGTACGAAAAAACAATAAGTTCGAAGTATATTAAAAATGAACGAAATATGTTAATCAGGAAAATAAAACTATAAAAGGTGGTAGATAAAAATTACCTTTGATCTAGTTGAAATGTGCCATAAGCATCTATTTTTCCGTCAGGACCGCATTGATAATAAGGTACACAAACGCACCGTTCTTGAACTGCTTCTTGTCTCTTAAATCTCGATAGATTACTACATAAAACCACCGGTAATAATATACAAAATGTTAAGACATTTAAATGCTTCATCGTTGAGATCGTTTTACTAAATTAATGTTCAGTCTGTAAATTATGAATTAGATTAAATGATAATAGACTAGAATTCGATTAATTCGATCTGTACTTATGATACTGAGTCTGTACGTTTGCTACTGAGAAAATAGGAAAATCAACCGGATTATTTATATTGTCAGAGTCGAAGCTGAAAGGTCAACGTATAAACTAGCCACTGACGGTTACACTGTAACATCTTTAAGGGAATTCCCCTCTCTGGAATAGCCAGTGTTGCCCCCACCATTCGAGAAACGTCGCCAATGGTCAAGTAAGGATTGTGGTGAGCCACTCACCTTGAGATGTTTGTTTTCAAAACAAACACATGTGAAGCGAAAACAGGCTTTACATCTCGGGGGAAACCAGCAAAAATCGGTCTTTCCTCAATAAGAACATCTATATCAGATTTATTATATTTTTATAAAAAAAAACAAAAAAACACGACAATACATTAAATATACTCTTTTGTAAATTCCAATAAAGTGATCTTTAGACTATTTTTTATTTATTTATTTATTTTATGATTTTTTTTAAAAAAGGAAACTTTATTGTAATTAATAATTACTTATAGTCAAGCTAACAATAAATAAATAAATAAGAAATTAGTATTATGACTTGAAACATGATATTTTTATTTATTTATTTATTTTATGTTGTTTCTTGTTTCTTTAAATAATTTTGTAAGGAAATAAAGTCAATGTTTATAAAAGCTTTACCCAGGGATTATCAAATGTATTTGTTTTGTAATTTGAAATAGTCTGCCAATTAGTGTGGATATTTAGCTTCCCTGCATCTTATGGTGTAATTTAAATTTAAAGATGATATGATTTTACAACCCATTAATTTCTAATTTATTTAATAGTTTCCACCATTTATTGTAAATTTGTAATTTTTGCATCCGAGCTTCGAGCTTACCGAAGGTAACGGAAGCATTGTGTTCACTTTTGAGGACGAAAAAATTTTATGCCTCCGATTTTAAAAATTCCAAGACAGAAATCCGTTTCAGACATCAGAGAACATTTTTGGTCGTGTTTTTGTCTGTCTGTCTGTCGGTCTGTGTGTCCGCGAACTTAGAAACGTGTGACGATAATTTGAGTGAAAGTAGGCCGATTTTNTTTTTTTTTTTTTTTTTAAATAATATTTAGACTTACTATATTTTAACAAACTAATTTTGATACTAACCAAATTTAACTTTAATGTACGATCCACATCAGTACTGTGCTGTGTATATTAAACTAAAAGAACCTGATACATTATTGTTATTTGCATGTATCATGTATGTATTTAATTCAGAATTAAATCGGGCGGATGGCCCCAATATGAAATGGAAAGTTACTCACAGTTTTTTATTTTATTTTTTTTTTGTGGTATGTCTACTGTTCGTCAGGTTTTTTTTACACTTCCCCCCTGGGCCCGGCGCGGCGCCCCGGGAAAGTGCCCGGGTTGCCCGGCCCAGCCAAGGAAAACGGATGAAGGCAGCACCCGCCAAAGGATCATAGGACTCATAGGATCATAGGATCAAAGGATAACCCTGGTGAGGACCTCCTTAACATTTTTCGAGTATATCGACACTTTGTTGCATTCAGGATGCACCATAGTGTCTAACTATATGTTGTAACAATAAAAAGTATAATTGTAGTCAGGCTAGGATGTCACTCCAAGGCAAGGTTAAAAATGCCGCCCTACCGCCGATCTTCAAAATCCTGAGTTATCATCGGACCCAACGCCATTTTTTCGACTTTCCTGAGTTGACAACGCACTAGAAATCATTTCTCATAGACTGTAGTGGTGGTAAGTATCTTATCCCTTCGATACTGAGTTATCCTTAGGGAACCCAATCCCGGGATCCCGAGCCGATTTACCCCTACAGCAATCCCGGGATTGTAAAGTAATAATCCCGGGATTTCGGGATTTGAAAATTTTTACGTTTTAAGGTATTTTGACTGATACAATCACTATTATTCTGTATTCTCAAGAGAATAATTGATTTTCTAAATAGATAACATTATTTATTTTATTTTCTAAGTAGTGAGCTAAATAATCAATAAAACAAATTAATTGAATAAACAATAATATTAATCAAGTAGCCGAATGCATTTAGAAGCGTAGAGTGTAGTAAGAGTAGACAAACTTCTGTGATTTGTTGACTGCGCGGTGTGGACAGAAGCAGGCATTAGGAGAGAGGAAAGTATCTATCTAGCTCAGCTAGACTTACACAACTTTAAATCAAGAAATTGAAAAAAGTATGAGCCTGGAGTACAGACGAAAATTGACTTTTCTAAGTACCATAAGAAAAGAAATGGCTCAATTATGTTGTTTTGTAAATTCAAATAATTTTAAAACCTAAACAGCGCATTTTTATGAACATTTCGAGTATGCAGAGTTTTTTTTGTTGCTAATACGTATTACGGGATGATTAGTTGTTTTTATTTAGTACACATCTTTTACTTAGTGTATTAATTGTTGATTATTTTATTATATAATGTATTTAATTTTTTTTTGTTTTAAATGAAATTGAATTTATTTGTACAAATGCAACAGTTTAAATGTACAACTTACTGCCTAAAACCACTGTGCACCTTGTTTCTTAATTTCGCACCTACTACCAACCTATAATTGACCACATTGACGTAAAATGTTTTTGCTCCTTTAGTGTGATTAATGTTTATCAATTTAAAAAAAAAAAATCCTAAATAATTATTGCTTATTTTGTTATAATAATAATTAAATGAATAATAATACATCATAACTACATGATTTTAGGCTTTTTATAAGTCTAGTTGGAATTTGGCCAATCCTGGGTTTGGTCCCGGGATCCCGGATTCGTTTTTCTGGTCCCGAAATCCTGGGATCGAAAATTTCGTCCGGGATTGGATTCCCTAGGTCCCTAGTTATCCTTTATTAAGCATTTGTGAAATGAAATTCTAGATATACGTAACACTCGCAACACTCTCTAAAACCACAACAAATAAGGAGGTTTGAAGTGTAACGATAGGAAACACTAACTATTATGTACTTTTCTAATTTATAACAGTTACCCACCCAAGAACCATTTGAGCCAACCTTGACCACCAGTGACTAAAAGAACCTTTTGGCCACAAGTGACTAAAAGAACCTTTTGACCACCTGTGACGAAGAGAAGTACATATACAGCAACGGAAGCGATAGGTCGGACTTCAAACATTTTGAAATGGGGATTAATCCGGAAAACCAAGACAGTAACAAGTGAAGTAATAGTGGTCTCTTGCATAAACAAGGGTATCAACAACTTCAGCCACATTGATGCGAAAATTACACCTAAAGAAAAGCAATTATCACGTCAATCATCGATGCAATACAAACTTCTGAACAACTTGTGGACGCCGTAAGCCATAAAGTAAAAATAGGTACATCCAATGATAAAGAATGGCAATAATAGAATAATTCAGATTAGCTGATTCAGATCAGAGATTTTTACTACGTTTTCATTAGCTTGCTTTCTTGTTTGTTTGTTTGTCCAGTTCAAATTGTGCAATAGATTTTTAACTAACTTTCCGAGTAACAAAGCATTATTTTAATACTTTTAGCCATCTTTCAGCAAACTTTAAATTGTTTTCAGCAAATTTTGCTATATGGAAAGTTAGTTCGGGAAAAATCCGTAAGTTATATTATTTGTTTTGACATAAATAACCCATATTACGATCTTCATTTTGACAGGTTTCAAATTTATGATTTGTGACAGAAAATTTAAAAACGTAGTAGGTATATAAAAAGTTCTTTTTACTTTGCAATTATCCATTTATAAAAAACGAGCCCTTAGGCCCGTGGCAACAGGTTTAAATATTTATATTTAAATATAAATATAAAATAATTTTTTATATTTAGAAAAAGTAAATTTATTTAGATAAGTTATTATATATATAGGTACGTCGTCAGGAGCCTACTCGCTATAATATAAATGATTAAACAAACCCAACTAAACATAAAAAATAAATAGTTTTATCATTATCAGCATTATAGGTAATTTATAAATTTATTTATAAAAAGAGAATCGCCTTGTTCAGACAAACCATAATAATTATTATATCCACAGTCAAACAATTAAAACAATAGGAATAATATTCCAAAAATATGATCGTTCTGTCTCAATGAATGATTCCATGACTGTATTAACTCTCTTCAAAAAATTATTAATGTTAAAAATATTTGTTATTTCATTGTTTATATATAACTAGCCGTTATGTCCGNAATCAAAATAAATTATTTTTATTGAAATAAATGTGGTTGCCTAAGCTTAGCAATAAAAAATCATTTCGAGGTACGTCGTCAGGAGCCTACTCGATATAATATAAATGATTAAACAAACCCAACTAAACATAACAAATAAATAGTTTTATCATTATCAGCATTATAGGTAATTTATAAATTTATTTATAAAAAGAGAATCGCCTTGTTCAGACAAACCATAATAATTATTATATCCACAGTCAAACAATTAAAACAATAGGAATAATATTCCAAAAATATGATCGTTCTGTCTCAATGAATGATTCCATGACTGTATTAACTCTCTTCAAAAAATTATTAATGTTAAAAATATTTGTTATTTCATTGTTTATATATAACTAGCCGTTATGTCCGTGGCAACAGGCAGAATAAATATGGTTAAAAAAAGTTATAATTAAAATACATATTTAAATAGATATTTACTGTTTAAATAGTAAGTTTTATGCATGGAGTTTCATTACAATGGAATGGCGTAGTGGTAGCGCTTTCGACTGACGAACAAGAGGTCACTGATTCATTCCCAGCTTATGGCATATCAATTTTTAACGTTATAAATCATTTAGAGGTGAGTCGTCGCCGTCGCCGTTGTGGGGACACTACTCGATTATATAAAAGATGTTATTTTATTTCAACAAGGATTTTTATTTTTCTAGTAACAAATAATTTCAACTTATTGCCTTAACAGGATGCAATAATCCCGATGTAACTCTTATGTCTTTGTATAAAGTTATAAACTTGATATAAAAAATACATAGGTATGTATTATTAATTACGTACTTCCTGGTTGAAAATTAAAATTTTTTAAAATACATTTTTAGGCATACCTAAATTTGTTTTTAATGTGGGCTATTGACCGCGGAAGAGCATCTTATCAAGAGATCCATTTTGTCAACGACTATTTAACGACGTTCGAACGAACGTCGTTAAGTAGTCGTTATGGACAGGCCCCGATTTAGGGTAAGACCTTTAGGGAAAGGCCCTGGGCAAAACCTTTTGCGATCCCCCCCCCCTCTCAAGAAAGGACTGAGATATTTGTGAATCCTGAATAGTATTTTAGTGTTAACCAATGTGGACTGATCCCATGTACTGCTGTAAAAATGAATTATTATTCGGTACTAACCTAAATGGTGTGTATTGTTGATAAAAAATATTAGTGCGAATTACCCGTTTTTAGTGCGAACTGCAAATATATATGATCATAATAATTGTAAAGGTAAAGGTACCAGATTGCATGACGACTTTTTAAAGTGTAAAATCAATTTGTTTTTAATAAGCACGTGGATTAAAATAGACATAACTTTTATTACCAAAGAGAAAATACAGAAAACAGATATGAAAATGAAAAAAATATTACTTTTGGATTTGTCCACGGTTCGTATATGAAATAGACATTAACATTTTGAAAGTAAGGTAAAAGTTAAATTTTTGATGAAATGAATTACAATAAGTGAATAAATAGCCTGTAAATATAATCATTTTTTATACTTTTATTGAAAACTTTAAGTTAACATAACTAGATTTTTTCTTAGAAAATTCGGTATCAACCTCGGGAAAATTCCCGTTTTTTTTTTTTACCGTTCTGGAAATAATAATAAAAAATTATCCGTACATTTTCCGCCCCCCAGAAATTGCCACCCTGGTCAATTGCCCAGTCTGCCCATTGGTAAATCGGGGCCTGGTTATGGACAAAAAGAGCCAGTTCAGGAAATAAATCAAATTTAAAGACAAAATATTTTCTAACAAAAATAAATACACACAGCTTATCCCAGTTTTAATTTTCTCTTTATAAGGACCTCTTATAAGGACCTTTATAAGGACCTTTATAAGGACCTCTGCAGAAGGAAGCCAAATTAGGTTAATTTTCTCTTTATAAGGACCTTTATAAGGACCTCTGCAGAAGGAAGCCAAATTAGGTTTAATTTTCTTTGAACTTAAGTTGACAGTTATAGTTAAATTTAATTATTCTTTATCCATTAAGAGGTTGTTTTCGAAGAAATTCTAATCATTTAGAATTTGGGGGAGATCCCAAGATTAGTGAAAAGGAATTCCCAACTCATTAAGAAATATCTTGAGATTAGGTGCCTAATATGTATCAATGTAATTGGGGATTTCCCAAATGAGCATTGGTGTAATTAAAATAAACCTCTACAACTTTCTAAACATGACAACCTCTATAAAACCACTTTTGAACTATAAATGAATCTACCCTGTGCAGAGCGCACTGAGTAATAACTATATCGGTAATTTAAATTTCATTAAACAATAATGTATATTAATATAATATCATTACCATAAAAGATTTAGTTCGTCCATCCTTGACAAATTTAAATTTTAGTTCCAGTATTCTTGAAAACAGTACATATACTAATAAAATAAATATATAGTTCAACTAAACTAGACATCCTTTATACAAATCATAATAAAATTTAGTTCCATTTTATCCTTGACAAATGTAAAGAACATAAACATCTAGTTCCACTATCTTTGACAAATGTAAGTAAATTAACATATTTAGTTTCAACATTCTTGATAACGATAACAGTATAATTATATGAATTAAAGAGTTCTAGTTCAACAGACTTTAAAATATATTTTAAACCCAAAAGATCTTGTTGTGCTACAGTCTATAAGATTAGAGTTGGCACAATCGAAGGCGGGAAACAACAAACGTGGAGGTAGTTTTGGGGTTATAAAAAGGGAAAATCGGTGTTGCCATATTATATTTTTTTGTGGAACAAAGGTAGAGTAGAGCATTTTTTTCTGAAGTTGCATTCAACATGGGGGACCAATAAAATCGTTTCTCTCAAAATTTTCCCGCCTTTTGATTGTGCCAACTCTAATCCTATAGACTGTAGACAAATGTAAATAAATTTAAATAAATAATATAAATAAAAAAATCCGCTATTCTGTTAATAAACGACTCTACATAACCTAAAGATCTAGTTCCACTAACATTGACAAATAATTGATACTATCCTTGACACTTGTAAATAAATTGAGATATCGAAGAGGAAAAAAAAATCGAAGGATTAAAATATTTAGTTCCACTACCCTTAAAGACTCTATGCAACCTCAAACATATAGAGCCACTATCTGTGATAGATAACTGCATATAAATTAAAACATTTATGTCTACTACAGTCGTGACAACTGCATATTATACAAGTATAATTAAAGATCTAGTTCCACTATCCACTATTCTCGAATTATTATCCCAAAATTATTTCATCAAGTGAGCTTTAATACCATGTTTATTAAAATTCAATTAATCTTTGTCTTATTTTACTTTATTAGTTGACCGAGCGAAGCGAGGTCTATGTTTTAACTTTTTCTTTTCCGGTCTTGCCCAGGTATTGGACCGTTTTGCATTTTGTTTGAAAATGTTTGTTACGCGCTTATGACCAAACGCTTTTTTGGATTTCGTTGGTAGAACCAAAAAAAAAGAAACCCTTATAGTTTCGTTCCTTTGTCTGTCTGACTGTCTGTCACTCTGTACGGTTCCAATAACTATTGAAGCAAAAGAGATAAAAGTGTGGAACTTACCAGTATTAAAGATTGTTTTGACGCGCACACAGGAAAAATATAGAGAACTCAAAATAATCAACTCTTCAAATTCAAAATGGCGGATAATTCACATCGCGAGAAAAAAATATTTTTTTTAAATTTTCAGTGGGGTATCAAATGAAAGGTATTGAAGAGTAGATTACAAATATATATA
>KZ651062.1:1232289-1243511 GCA_001010745.2 Gerris buenoi
ACATTTATTTTTATTGAAATAAATGTGGTTGCCTTAGCATAGAAATATTTTTTTAAAATAAATTTCCCTTAACCATTTCTTAATCCTGAAATAATAAATTTATCAAAAAATGAAAGAGAGCAATGCACTCTGGAACTTAAGTTCCACTTCTAATGCGTGAGACCCTCATACATATATTTTTTTCAAGTATTGAGGTAAAATTTAAGTTGTAAACAAAGTATTTTTTTCCCCACTCGTGTATAATACGCACCCCGATTATGGAAGTAAAAACGAGGTAAAGAAAAGTGTGTATTATACACGAGAATTTACGGTAATTCGTTTGAGAAGAGAAGTTAGAAACAAGCATAAGACATTTTATTGTTCTAATTTATTCATATACAATTTCCCTTCCATTTTTCCCTGCCAAAATTTCCCCAGCCTTGCCCCGATTTCCCCCGAACCTCGTTCGGGCGTTCGGACATATTCTGCACCCCTGCTTCCGTGGAGAAATGCCTCCCTTTATTCCTAATAAACTGATTCCACTGATCTTTTAAAAGAGCTGCAAATATTAATTTTCCAAAGAGGTATCACTTATTAGCCAACTATGTATCAATATGTATTTTGATATTACTAATCATTACTTCGGCCAAAGTAATTTTCTTTCTCATTTGTTAAAAAAGCCCTTAAAGATAACTGATATCAAGGGTTCAATATTGGAGAATTTTACTTGCATTCATATGAAATTATGTTTCTTTAACTAAATATTGATTATTTTATTGAGATTTAAATCTGTCGAGTATTCGTAAAGAATTCTCTTAAGAGCTTTGAAGATACTTCACCAAAAATTTAAAAAACAATTTTAAATTATTCATAATGCAGTTAAATTTTTATTTATACTCTAGTTTTATAATTTTTAAACTAATCCCCCATGTAAAAAATACGTAGAGACAATTTTATTACATAATAACAATTTTTTTTTGCTTTTGAGGTTTGGTACTGACGTGAGTGTGAGTTGCAAATCAAATGTTATTAATCAATGGAAGTAAATGCAAAGCCAATTAGTCCATGATTTATTTTTTTTTCTAGGTGTTTCTTTGTTTTTGAATATTTTTTTTTTTATCCTAAGTGATTAAGTGTTTTTGTTTCTTTATAAACATTTATTATTTCATTTTATAAAATGTTTGAAAATGAATTTAACTACTTTGAGTGGAAAAACATTATTCCTCCCTAAACGGACAATTGTTTAATGTAAAAGAATTGAGTTTTGGATATATTTTCAAATCATATCGTAAATTGATTGACAACTATGGATCATTCTTACGATCTTACTAATACTAAAGTAGAACAGACAGTAGAAGAAACAGTTTTAGAACTGACAACAGAAGAGGAGAAAATGGAAACACAAATACTTTTAGAAGAAGGTGTCGACGAGATTGAAAATGGAGATAAATTAAACCAACTAGGGTCACAGAATTTCTATACTAAACTCATAGATTTGGTACGCTCCTACCCCAACATATATGATAAGTTTGATAACAATTTCAAATCAACTTTAGCAAGGGAAAAAGCATGGAATGAAATCGCCAATGCCCTTAAAATTACTGGTAAGTCTAATTTTATTTAATTTTTAATTATTACATTGTAAAAACCGTATTTAGTTATGAATTAATTTATATCCATTCAAAATCAAAGTAAAGACATGATAATCTATCATTGATTTGCTTAGATTTGGCAATAGAAACTGAAGCTATTAGACTGACCCTAAGCATTTTATAGAGTAGGCTTTCCATGTCTAAAGAGTGTAAAAACCAGATAATATAGCTAATAATTCATTTGCTGATTCCATGTCATTCATAGGTTCAATTTTTACAAAGAGTCATCTATTAGACTATCATTGTTCTATGTCATAGTCAAATAAATCTAGAGTTGTCGACCACATTTGAGATCGAGTGAATAACAATATTTCAAACCTATTGCAGAAAGTAGAGTCAGATATCAGATATCACCAACAGGGCCGCAGCTACATATTTTACCAGGAGGGGCAAGCCCTAGTTTTGCCGCCCCCCCTTCCACCACTCTATACTACCTAACTTTAAGAGCTACTCCAAAGTCAGCTAGTGAAAAATCTTAAAATATTTATTAATATTTGAGATAAACTATAAAATCATGATGGAAGTTGATTACTAATATTTATTTGAAAATGAGAAACGAAACAATTCATGTAAAATCTTTTTAATATACCAGAAAATATTACACATAAAACAATTCTTCCAAAAAATTAAACTGTATTCATGTAAATTTGACTTTTCTTCATTTTTTGCTGCAAATGTTTTGATTAATTCGTCTAATGAAATTGATAATGCTCTTTGATGTTCAATAGATATGAGACTTAAATTTGTGAATCTCTTCTCTTTCATAGCGCTTCTTAAATAATTCTTCATTAATGTGAGTTTGCTAAACCTTCTCTCCTCTGAAGCAACAGAGACTGGAAGAGTAAAGAATATTTGTAATGCGGTTGTGATATTTTAGCCCTCTTCCAGGTGCTTATAAATAACTTTAAAAGTGNTAGTCACAACTGTCCTAAACGATTTTCGTAAGATCCACAAATCCACGGGATGATGCAAATACGAAGGACACTACAATTAACGGGGATGAAATAAAAAGTTTGATTAAAAGTTAATCAAACTCAAAAATAAAGAGGAATAATCAATAATATAATATAAAGATATTATCGTATAGTAGAAGTGATTTCTTATCAGGTACAGCGTTGCCTGTGGCTAAAAATATAGAAGTTAAAAAAAAATAAAATGATTAATATGAAACCAAAGAACAACACTGTGTTTTTTGACAGTGATCTATTTGATTAAAAACTGACTGTACATGACGACACTAGCGCACTCCTCAGATTTCCATGGTCGACCTCTAATAATGAAAAGGAAATATTAGATGTCCTCAAAATTTACAAATTTGTATGGTTTTTAAGAAATCTATGTTTGCCAGAGTTTACATGTACCAAATTAGTGGTGGTTTTAGTGCCAGTGAGATAAATCAAAATTAGAAGGAATCAGAGAAGAATAGAAGAATAAGGAGAAGAATAGGATCAAAGAGAAGGAATCCGCATAAGAGTTAAGACTAAGTTTTAATTTGACTTAAATTGGTCTGGCTGACTAGTTGGCATCTGAGTCTCATTTCAACCTCTGTCTTAAATTCTACACTGATTCTTTCCAGGGTTGGCACCCGGGTGGGGAATATTAAAAAACCAACCCGGGTAAAATGAAAAAAAACCATGTTAATTTCCCCGGGTTTTTTTGTGGGTTTTTTAAAAATATGATATATTAAAAAATCGGGTACGGAGTACCTCGGAACTTTTCCTCACTTTGGAGGCCACCAAAGTAGCCTCCAAGGAGACCCTAGAGGAAGCAGCAGGAGATCCTAGACTAAAGGAAACAGCAATGGGCGTGGACAGTACTTGAATGGGTGACCGTTTTGAACTAACTGATTTTTTTATTATCATTTTTTTTTAAAAATAACATCTTTATTTATTATATTTCATTTATTTAATTATTTGAATTTTGGCGGTATTTTGATTTTTTTTTAAATTTTTGTTGACTCAGCAAACTGGTTTCAAGAAGGCGGAAAAAATTTATTGGTCCGGGCAGCAAAACTAGAAGTAAGGACTGATTTTTCGGCCAAGTTTCAACTCTCAAGGTTAAATACCCTGGGCACTATGTTGATAACACACATATAGGCGCCATGCTCAAAACCACTAAGGAGTTAATTAAGGATAATTAGTTAAAAAGATAATTAGTTAAAATCTAAAAAAAAAAAAAACTTTTCCTACCAGAGGTGAGGAAAAGTAGAAATATCTATCTATCTATATTATTAAAAAGTTTTGTAAACAAACAAATGTGTCAAATTATCAAATAGTAAAATTTCAAACTGTGGGAAGGTGCAAGGCAGCGGTCGCTTTTCGACAACCGAAGCGAGTAGGGGCAGAGCCCCATAGTATATAAATATATACAATATTTTTTTTTTAATTCAAGTATTTTTGTATGATTGCAAGCTGTGAGACTAAATAATTAATTAAAAATAACATTTCTAAAAACTGGTCTTATTTCAACTTTTTTACTTTTCCGAATGTAGGTAGGTATAGGATGTATTGTTTTCACCCAAAAAATTGTTTTCGGGGTTTCAACGGAATTATCCGTTTTGGGTGTTTTTTAGACCTCCTGAGTGGTTTTCAGCAAGACGTCTGTATGTATGTGGGTATGTATGTGAGTGTGTATGTTATCATCGTAGCGTCCAAGGTATTTACCTAGAGAGTTAAACTTCGCAGAAANGATTTCAAATATCAGGTCTCGTCTGGAAGGTTTACATTTATTGAATCAGGGTATGGAAGGAGTATTTTAGAATTCAAATTATTATTTGTGTTTTAAGCAAAATTATAATAAAAGGTTAAATTGCATGCTACTCTCTGTTGGTGCAAAGATGACAGCACTTAATATTGATTTTTAATTCAACTAAAGTGTTGAATGAAGTCAACCTTTTTTCCATTAATTTAAGACGTATATCAACTTGCTGATAGATGTAATTTTAGTGAAAGTTCATTAGAAATGTTTTTACTGACAAGAAATTTTATTTATTTTTCCAGTTCCATTTGCCCAGAACAGGTGGATTCGCTTACGAGAAAGGTTTGCTCGAGAGAAGAAATCATTGGAAGTAATGCATAAGACTGGTAATGTTAACGATAGAAAGAAACTCTGGCCCTACTTCTTACCAATGCTCTTCCTCTCCTCGCACATTAAACCAAGAAAGTAATTCGTTTTATATATTTTTTATACAAGCCAGGACTTATATTATACTTTTTAAAAATAATACTGACCCACTTAATGGCATGATTTTTCTTTTTGCTTATGATTGGTCTTCTGTTGTAGTTAAACTCAGAAACTTTAAGCTGCACCAATCACTACACCTATAATCTTATTTTTTTAAAAATATTTTCTTATTTAAGGTTTTATTGATATTCTTTCCTGAGAATAATGAATAATAGTTGTTTCAGGACTAATACATTGGTTATTGACAATGATGTGACGTCTGGAGAAATGTCAATATCCAAATTCCTATCTGTTATGGGTGATAAGCTTAGTGAGGAATCTAATACACCGTCGACTTCATCTGTGTTAAAAAAAGATATTGAAGTAATTGACGACAATCATCCTGATTATCTAGCGTGGAAAAAACGAAAACCTGAAACTACCCTTACACAGATCCAACCTCCGAGAAAGATAATGGCTAAGCCGGACCCCTCATTAACCACACTTATGTTTACAACGAAAGGAAAAGACGGTGAGAAAGTACTGACAAAATTACCACCGGGAGCTGTCCTTTTGAAAAATCCCCCTGGATCTATGGGCAGTAGTCCTGTAGTACTAGTTCCCACTACACCGTCAGGAATTGGCATTAACAAATCTGGCTCGTTACCGATGTTAATATCACCGGCAACCCAACAAGTAAATACTATTAGCCAGGCGAATTCCGAATCTTCGCCAACACCTAACTCTGCTGAACATCACTTCGGAATGCTAATCGCCAGAGAACTTGAAAGGTTTCCAAAAGAAGTTAGAGCAAAGAAGAAACAAAGAATATTGATGGTTCTCTATGAATAATTGTTTGTTATTTATACATATTGGAATATTTGTCTGATACCGCCATCTGCAGCTCACAGTATACTCATTATGTATAATGTTGAAAAGATATTATTTATCAGACACTTTACTTTAATTTCTCTCTGCTCTGGAATAATTTAGTCATTTTTTTTTTTTTTTTTTTTTTTCATCCTTAGTTAAGAAAGTTTGTTTAGTTACTAGTTTCAATTATCAGAAAATTGATGCAGGGAAATAATTGTTATGAAGTTTAAAGGTGTTGTTGTATGCTATTATTATTATGTTATTTAAGTGTTTTTTGTGCATCCTGAATGAAGAAAAATTATTTTGTAGAGGATATTTCCTTACCTTTGACAGTTATGTACCTTAAAAACTTTTCCCAGCACAATTCCTAGGAGAGAGGAATTTTTTTGTGATGCTACCCTTGTCAAGCAGAGAAATACTTTTTTTTTTTTTTAGCAACCTTCTGCTCTTTACCAGCTATCATATTTTATTAGCAATATTTGATTTTTGCTAAGAGTCCAAAGTAAGGGAACCTCCCTAGGGTTTTGTCACAAAATTCTTTACAAACATTTTAAGCCTGGTTTACACGATGCCGATTGGCGAGACAACTGGCGGGGCCAATTGGCCTCAGGGATTGCTGGACAACCGCTGGCCAGTCCAGTTGAAAAAAATACCGTTTACACGTGGATATGAATTGTCCCAGCAATAGAGGTCGAGAAATAGATGAATTTTAGCACTTTTTGTTGTTGTTTTGCAAGTTCTATATTGAAAGTACCTTGTAAGGACTTAATTTTAGCCTTCTTCTCATCCACACTAAATCCTTCGATATTCATTTTATTGGCAATCTCTACGAGTGCCGTTTGACGGGCGTTTTTATCTTTTTAAAGATCATCATGCATGTCCCACAAACATCTATGTTAAACCAATTTTAAATTAGTTTCATCGTTGAACTTCGGAGCCATTTTAAGTGTAAATATTATAGATTAAGTTATAAAAAAACGAGTTTAGAAAAAACACAGATTAAATTGAGATAAAAATATAATAATGAGAATACAGAGTAATAGGAAAGAAAGAAACTGTCTCTGACTGGCACGACGCAACTGTCCTATATCGTTCACACGGTGCCAGTTGTCGCGGCAATACCGAGATCCGGTGGTGGGGGAGCGCCCCCACCTCTCGGATCTCGCAGCTGGGCCCAGTCGATTGTCCTCAACCTACTCCTCGAGACAATAGCTTGCCAGTCCAATTGTCGGGCCAATTGGCCTAAAACGTTTACACGAAGCCAGTCATTTCATGCCAGTCAACTGGCTTCTTTCAATTGTCTTGCCAATTGGCATCGTGTAAACCAGGCTAATTGTAATTTGGATTATTTAAAATTTAATGTAAACCAGGCTTTAAATTCAAACTTTATTACAACTAGTTTGAAAATTCTATATACTCAATTTTCTTCAAATCTCCTTGGCTGGCGGCACGACACAGTGTGGGCTTGCTTCATTAAAACTTCACTTTTCTCCTTGGCTGGTGGCACGACACAGTGTGGGCTTGCTTCATTAAAACTTCACTTTTCTCCTTGGCTGGTGGCACGACACAGTGTGGGCTTGCTTCATTAAAACTTCACTTTTCTCCTTGGCTGGTGGCACGACACAGTGTGGGCTTGCTTCATTAAAACTTCACTTTTCAAGTTTTCTGTAGTCTTTTGTTTTACACTTAACGATACACAAAAACATACTGATAGGGAAGATTATATGGGAAAATCTACCGACATTAGTTATGTTTGAAATTGGCCACATGACTTATGTTCTTGAGTTACTAGGTGGGCTCCATGGATGCTCTCCATTTGAAGGTTATTTGTTTATTTAATATGCACAAGATTTTATATTTATTTTTAATATATTATTTGAGAAATAGTTTAAAAATATTTTGATGTATAACTTCAACTAATTATTCTTGTTTTACTAAATACTTGTTAATTTGAACCTCTTATTAGTACAAAAACAAAATTATTTATGCTTAACCATAGAAGTATAAATAAATAAAGTTTATATTATTGTAAATAATAAAAATAAAATTATATACATATAAAGTGATCTATATTTCTGTATTGTACATATTATTAATGTTAATTAACTTTTTTGAGTTTAGTTTAGTTTAAATATTTGCTAGATTCTATAAAAGCTTGTTAGCTTAATTTGAATGTGTTTACTTTTTTTTCTTTCTCCTTTTGTTTGTATAGCATTTTAAGAAGTGACATGAACAGATTAATGATACATAAATATCTGGTTTATTTGTCAATTATTATTATTTTTGTTGATGTATAATTGTTAAATAGGATTAATTTTCAAAATGGAGTTGTGTTTTGTTTTTGTTTTTTTCTCCTTTAATTTTTGTACTTTAGCTTGAAAAAATAATAAGGCCATGCAGAAGTTAAAGAATGCTTCGCCTCTGAATTAAAAACAGTTAAAGCTTGTCATTTTGTCCCAATCAACACAGCTTTAGGTCCTTACAATATGGAGGGTTAACCACTTTACACATAAAACACAGTTATACAATGTGATAATGAGATTGAAACAGGTATCCCTCTCTTGTATGATGCTGGTGTGATACATGGCAATGCGTTAATAAAGCGTGGATAAAAGCAAAGTATAATTATAATATTTTGATAAGCTTTTATATTATATTGTCTTGGCCACACGGGAAAAAGGTGGTAGCGGTAGCGTGGCTTGTGACCGGCGTATCACGTTTCTCTGATCACGTTAGTTCTGGGTCTTTTACTGTGACCAATAGTGGCTTTGATTAACGCCAGTATTCTACCTTTTTTCAGAACCAATGCGTCGATATCTGACATGAAATAGACTCACCTCTCATTTATTAATGTAGGTGACTCAATTTCTTCCTCAATCAGCACTGAAGGCTGAAAGCTATGTTCAATAAACCAGTTTCAATTTACATGGAGAGACAATTTATGATATTCTTTTCAGGACCAACACTTTTAAAAAAATGATCAAATTGGTATATATTTGGCAATAGTAATAAATCTACAAAGACTTTATTAAAAAATTAAATTAATTATGGGTACCCAGTGTCTTAAATAATACAGGTTTAATTTTTAATATTTATTTGATCTATTATGAATTATAGAGTTAACTTGAAAGTACTTTTGCAATTATTTATTTTATTTCCAGATATTGCANATAATAAAGAAAATATTATAACTAAAAAGAAAAAAATATATATAATAAAATTATAAACGTAAGAGAATTAAAGAGAGAACACTGAGCAGATAGCTGGTTTTGAAACTAACCCTTAACTTTTATTTCAAATTACTTATGGAAGAAGGCCTCTTTTGAAACTAATATTGCTGCTACAGGTAGATATTTTCATGTAGAACACATTAAAACCAAAAAACAGTTTTTCAAAATTCATTATAATTATATGAATTATAACTGGATTATGAATTATAGAGTTTTAACTTGAAAGTACTTTTGCAATTATTTATTTCATTTCCAGATAATGCAATCATTTTTGAAAACTGGAAAGCTTTCTAAAGAGGAGGGAGGTAGCAGCAGCAAAGCATCAGGCAGTAAAAGCTCTTCATCGAACAAACCTGTGCCCTGGGTAGAGAAGTACCGCCCTAGAACAGTAGACGATGTTGTGGAACAGAATGAAATCGTAGCAGTATTAAAACAAGTCATTAACGGAGCCGATCTACCTCATTTCTTATTCTACGGACCTCCAGGTACTGGTAAAACTAGTACTATTATCGCCTGCGCTCGTCAACTATTTGGAGATATGTACAAAGAGAGGATTCTAGAGTTGAACGCTTCAGACGACCGTGGAATTCAAGTTATCAGAGACAAAGTTAAATCGTTTGCTCAGTTAACTGCTGGTAATGTGCGCCCTGATGGAACTCCTTGCCCACCGTTCAAAATTATAATTTTGGACGAAGCAGATTCGATGACACATGCTGCTCAAGCTGCACTTCGTAGGACAATGGAGAAGGAGACGAAAACTACAAGGTTCTGCTTAATTTGTAATTACGTCAGTAGTATTATTCAACCTTTAACTTCCCGTTGTACGAAATTCCGTTTTAAACCTCTAGGTGAAAATATGGTTAGATCTAGATTGGAGCTGATCTGTAAAGAAGAGAGTGTAAAATGTGAATCCGACGCCTTGCAGTCTTTAGTCGATACCTCAGGGGGTGATTTACGTAGAGCTATCACCAGCTTACAATCGTGCGCTAGATTAAAAGGCGGTGAAACAATAACCCAAAATGATGTTTTCGAAGTCACAGGTGTGATACCTGACAAATGGATTTCATCTTTAATAACAACCTGCCATCAAAACGATTATTCTAAAATGGAGGCGTTCATAGAGGAACTTCTTCTAGAAGCTTATTCGGCATCGCAAATCATAACACAACTTCAAACATATGTAATTACTTCTCAAGATTTAACAGATAAAAAAAAGGCACTGATTTGTGAGAAACTAGGTCTTGGTAGTTGGCGACTGCTTGAGGGTTCAAGTGAATTTGTTCAACTTATTGATCTTTGTTGCACTGTTATAAAAGCTCTTAAAGCAACATAGACCAACTTTTCTGTTGTAATTAAGTAATTTTTTGTTCAGAATAAAAATTCAAAGTTAACTCGGTTTAATTATTTTTGAATTATTGTTTTTAAAATGATTAAAAATGTACACCTAAGCCAGTATTAATAACAGTAAAGTACTAATTTAAATCTGTGTATAGTGGTAATCACTTTGCTATGGTTCATCTTAAAAGGATTTTTGTATGTACATTTATCAATATTTTATTAAAATCTTTTTATTGTATGCAAGATAGTGTATATTTTTAAATAATGCTCCCTGTTAAAAATTCTTTAGCTGCCGAATCTTTACAAATGAATACATAATAAAAAATAAAAAAAAATATAAAAAAAAAAATTGACAAAATATTAGTATTAGGTATAAAACTTTTTTTCTTTTTTGCTATATAATTACATATTTCTGATCAATACATTACACATTAGGTTATTACAGGACTTATTTATTATTTAATTTTAACCAACTTCATTTTCTCTTTCTAAACCCAAAACACTATCAATAGAGAGACAGGTGCCAATATTTTGACTAAATCGATAGATTTGACATGTTGGTAGTATTGATGTGTAAAGTGGTTGATCTTTAACTTTTCTTGTCATATTTCTATATTCAATAATGTGGGATGATTTTTTATCAAACACTATGTGTGTTAATGCTATCAATTTGATTTAAGTGTATTTGTGAAATAAAGAAAATAGGTGTTGATTACTAAGTAGTCGTTTAGTTTCAAAACCAGCTATCTGCAAGAAATGAAATTTTTCAGGAGGGGCAAAAAACTGATTTCACCATGAATCAATCATAATTTTTATAATACAAAAATATTCTTTAAAAGTACTCAGGTATTAATTAAAATTCATGTTAAAATTAATTGAATTAAATGTTTCATGACCATGTAATTAATTAATTAAAATTGCATATAGCTGGTTTTGAAACTCATATTGTAAGATAGCTGGTTTTGAAACTAATTATTGTGATAAATAG
>KZ651062.1:1257806-1272125 GCA_001010745.2 Gerris buenoi
GCCGGGGCGAACTCCAGTGCCCTTAACGCCTAAACTATAAGACTTACAGAAAAAGTGAAGATACCTTTTATTTAGATATTAAACAAACGAACAACATTTACTTGGAGTATTTTTTGGTTGGAGTACGTTTTAAAAATGTAGATTCAAAATGCAATATTTATCAACATTTTTTAAATAATTTTCCTCTTAAAAGTAGTTTTTCTTACCAAAAGCAACTATATAAAGCTTGCTATCATACATATTCTTAATCTACAAACAAAACTCTATAAGAAAAACATCGATAGCATGTGCCACCTTTAATGGTACCTTTTCACAAATTTTACAGGAAAAAACGCTTTTTTACCACTAAAAACCCAATTTTTTCATAAAAGCTACTCCTTAAGCATTGCTATCACATATATTCTTGATCTACATACAAAAATGAACAAAAAAATCATAGTGTGCATTTGCCACCCCAGGTGGTACCAATTACCTTCATTTTCGGGTTTGGCTCATGGACTAATACCTTTATACTCACAAATCTAATAAACAACAAAGACCTGATGCAACTATTATTTGTGCAATGAAATTAAAACTAAGATAGCTAAAATTATTTTTTTTTCTCTCTCTCTCTTTTTATCTTATTTCATAATATTTTAACTAACTTATAAATTAATTTAATAAATTCATACCTTAAACTTCCTTCTTCTACACCATATTTACTTAATATAACCAATTAAATTAATTCAAAGAGACAGGATCTTCGCTCTAGAGTTTTATTCTACTGAGGGTCCTCATCAAAATTTAAACAAATGAATATAATATGTAAAAATAAAACCTATAATATTTGTGAAAAGAAAAAAAAAGTATGTTTATAATAGTATATATGATAATATTTTTGTAAAATAATTTTTTGATGTGTGAAATATTTGGTGAAAATAAATATATATTATTATTATATCCTCTTGAGTATGTATCATGTACATTTTCTTCTAATTATTACATTTTCTTATCCAATTTTTCATTAAAATAGAAATTACTACTGGTCCAGGAGATAGCATGCAAAAAAGTTCCTCACCTACATCAAGCTATAATTTTGTGTATAAGTAAATGTTATGGTGCCTTTTACGAATATATGGTCAGCTAAGTTCGTAAAAAGACAAACCGGTGGAGAGCGGTCATGTCCTGTTTTTTTGGAGGACAATGTGATTATCATGATCCTAAGAAATAAATTAGTCAGCAGACCAAAAATCAAGTTGATTGTAGTCAGTCAATTAATAGGAGGCCTCTTTGATTTTTTTGGAGTAATATTATACTAACTAACCTATAAAGTGATGAACTATCATCAACTTGATTTTTTCCTACTAACTAATAATCATAAAATAAATAAATAAAATACATTAAATTAATTTTAATTTATTGTTTGTTTTTATTACATCTGAATATGTTAAGAAGTACTTCTTCTTTCTTCTTCGTTGAGAATATGTAGTAATATCTAGTAATGTAAAGTTTCTTGGGAATTACAGCTTTTTTTTTCCATTTAAAAAAAGAACATGCACTTTATAAATCGAAAGACATTATCTAAACATGATCTATCCGATTACCCTAGAAAAAAAAAAAATAAATAAACAATAATATAATTAACATTTATTATATATGACTCAGTTGAAAGGAGAAGTAAAAAGAAAGTGACAAGAAATTATTGCAGAGTCAAAAAATGTTAGTGCTCAAAACCTATATTTAACTCATACTTAAAATAGATAACTATTTTGGGCTGTGAAAACCGAAAAGAATGTTCAAAAGTAGAGGAAATAAGTGCAATTTGTAAGCCTTAAATCGAACCCTCAAAATTTATAATATTCCCCTTTTAAATTTGTGAATATTTGATTTAAATAAATAAAACAACTTCTTGAGTTGTAAGATTTCTTTGATTAAATTTGGAGGGTAGATTTAACCAATCGATTTATTTGTGATATGCTTTCACCTCTACCATTCCCCCTTTTTGTATCATTTTTTAAAATAATACTACATTAATACATAATAGGTTTGTTCCAACCCCACTTCAAACTAGTTTGAAACTGTCCGCACATCAGACCAAAATTGAACTTCTGTTGCTAATGTGCATGCGTCGGACAGTTTCAAACTAGTTTGAAGTGTGGTTGGAACAAACCTAATATCATTCCTTTATGCAATAATTTTTCCCATAGAAAATAATATTTTTTTAAAAAATAATACATCATTATCAAAATGGAGAGGGTGGAAGCCTTTATCACTAATTTATTATTGGATCAGCTGACTCTTTTTTTCTCAAAATACTTANTATGGTGCCTTTTACGAATATATGGTCAGCTAAGTTCGTAAAAAGACAAACCGGTGGAGAGCGGTCATGTCCTGTTTTTTTGGAGGACAATGTGATTATCATGATCCTAAGAAATAAATTAGTCAGCAGACCAAAAATCAAGTTGATTGTAGTCAGTCAATTAATAGGAGGCCTCTTTGATTTTTTTGGAGTAATATTATACTAACTAACCTATAAAGTGATGAACTATCATCAACTTGATTTTTTCCTACTAACTAATAATCATAAAATAAATAAATAAAATACATTAAATTAATTTTAATTTATTGTTTGTTTTTATTACATCTGAATATGTTAAGAAGTACTTCTTCTTTCTTCTTCGTTGAGAATATGTAGTAATATCTAGTAATGTAAAGTTTCTTGGGAATTACAGCTTTTTTTTTCCATTTAAAAAAAGAACATGCACTTTATAAATCGAAAGACATTATCTAAACATGATCTATCCGATTACCCTAGAAAAAAAAAAAATAAATAAACAATAATATAATTAACATTTATTATATATGACTCAGTTGAAAGGAGAAGTAAAAAGAAAGTGACAAGAAATTATTGCAGAGTCAAAAAATGTTAGTGCTCAAAACCTATATTTAACTCATACTTAAAATAGATAACTATTTTGGGCTGTGAAAACCGAAAAGAATGTTCAAAAGTAGAGGAAATAAGTGCAATTTGTAAGCCTTAAATCGAACCCTCAAAATTTATAATATTCCCCTTTTAAATTTGTGAATATTTGATTTAAATAAATAAAACAACTTCTTGAGTTGTAAGATTTCTTTGATTAAATTTGGAGGGTAGATTTAACCAATCGATTTATTTGTGATATGCTTTCACCTCTACCATTCCCCCTTTTTGTATCATTTTTTAAAATAATACTACATTAATACATAATAGGTTTGTTCCAACCCCACTTCAAACTAGTTTGAAACTGTCCGCACATCAGACCAAAATTGAACTTCTGTTGCTAATGTGCATGCGTCGGACAGTTTCAAACTAGTTTGAAGTGTGGTTGGAACAAACCTAATATCATTCCTTTATGCAATAATTTTTCCCATAGAAAATAATATTTTTTTAAAAAATAATACATCATTATCAAAATGGAGAGGGTGGAAGCCTTTATCACTAATTTATTATTGGATCAGCTGACTCTTTTTATCTCAAAATACTTAAACTCTAATTTATCTCTTCAACCTCATCATATTTCCAGATCTTTTTTAAATCATATTATAAATATATATTTGTATTACCCATTCTTTCGCTATTAACACAATTGTTACATTGTTCAATTTAGGTCCAACAAGTGGATTCATTTGAGTCAGGTAGCAGCATGCCCAACTAAAAAAAATAAAGTAAATTATTAAATTACGTCAGATAATTTATATCAATAATGCGCCAAATTATTAAATATAAATAAAATTATAACTTACAAAAGCCAACATAAAACTCCAGTTAGAATTAATGAACATCTAGTAACACTGAAACATAATGTGATTTTATAAGTAAAAATTATCTAAAAAACGTCTAGGAAAGTGTTATAGTAAAAGGTGGCTAGCTTCCCTCCTCTGTCAGCACATATTATTTGCCTTTTTTTTAAAAAAAATATTTTAAAGGTAGAGATAGATTTCATTTTAATAGGCATAAGCCTTGGGCATATGTATTGAAATCCAACTTTAGAATAAAATTAATGATTACTGTTTTCCTCACTTCAGGGTTAGAATTAAATTTAATGGTATTTCATTCATGGTTTTAGTTCATAATGTTATAATTTTTAAGTTTTGTAAATGTTTTTGGGAAAAATCAAAATACTTTCTTTAAGTAAGTAGTTTTTTTTTTATATAAAATAATAAGGTGGTGACACACTTGAGCATTCGCCCCGAATGTGCATGCATTACCATTCGGCTCGCCCTGTCCATATCTAAGCAAAACGGGGCAAACGCATGTTCATTCGGGGCGAATTATATGCTCATTCAGGGCGAATGCTCTAGTATCTTCCCACCTTTATGCACTCAATATTGTCTTAACCCTAGAATGGTACTGCCACATTTTACTATGTTATAGATACTACTTCGTATTTTTTTCAAGTTATTCTTAATTACAATTTTCTTTTGTTAATTTAGTATGTATAACTTATTTTTTAGTCTTGATGTAAGAAAATAAATGCAGGTCATGAATACAACTAAAAACCACAATATTAAGCAAATTTAGGTCTGATGCATAAAATATACATGCATATAATATACTCTCCATATAAAAATAACTCCATGCTTCTTACCTTTACATATTTATTGTAAACTAACTACTATTTTGAGCATATATTAATATACTTTAAAGGAAGGAGGTAATAGCATTTGCCGAATATTAATTAATTAATAATTTTCAATATGAATTAATACAATAATAAATGGTCGCTCCTTCTCTACCAGTCACTAATGTTTCCTTATTAAGGGGAAAATAAAATTGTTCCATTAACTTTTATAGCGGTATCTACTTTAGAAATTATAGTAATCAGTCAAATAGGTAAATAATATAAAATAGCCTGGCAAATAAAAGTTACAAATGGTAGCTAAAAGGAAAATAATATATTTTAAATATTTTTTTCCCATAAATTTCAGGAATGTCATCAATAGTAATAACATTACTGCAACAAGAAGCATTTAATTTTTTTTTTTTTATTGTAACTAGGTAGGATTAGCTTTATTCGAATGGTTTAATTGGACCTATAAAACATCTATGGTATTTTGCAACATTGTATCAGCATCTTTTGCTATAAATGGATCAAAATCAGGGGCATCCATGACATTATCAGTAGAATTTAGAATAATTACAGGCAACAAATGAGGTATAACTGACAGAGTCTACTTGCATACTAAAAACACTTCAGGGAAGGTTTAGGTAAGGTCTCAACCCCCTCTGCATTTTTAAACTTCTGTAATTCACAGATACATCCACTGACTCCTCTTTGTAAATTTACGAGTCCATACCTAGGGGTTAACAACAAGCGAATTATATAAAATGTACAAACAATAAAACCTGAACATGCAGAAAACCACTGCGAGGCGTACTGCAGAGTAATCACATAGGCTACGTGACTCAAATGACCTAGTAGTGCGTAAATATATTGTCAGGTTGTGACCAGTGTGTGCTAATCCCTAATCGTAGAGATTTTATAAAACCAATTTGGAATCAAGATATTTTTGTTTATTTACTATACAATGTAAGGGGTTTTTTTTTTTTCTTTTTCACTTTTAACTCGAAGGTTTCTTCAGAATATAAAAAATCAATTGTTTAACGTACCCCTGGTTAGGACCTTTAGGAACCAAAAATGGGCAAATTATTGCAACAACTCCCCATATTGCTGACATGACGATAACAGGAATCAGAGCAAACCCCATCTCACTTCTGGTAGCTAGGTCTTATCTTCTGAAAACAAATAAATAAGTTTGCAATAAATACTTAATTTAACACATCCTGCCTCATTACAGTAGAACTTCTTTTAACCAAAATAAAAGGGTCGGGACTGATTTCTTCGGATAACCAAATTTTCGGTTAATAAATAATGGATAATTTTTAAAGCTAAAGGTACCATAAAGGTGCGAATTCTCTGGTGCCTGACTTCCCGGCAGTTGACGCTTGACGTGACTTTTATTCGGCGTCGGTCTGAACGCACGGCTATCGAGAGGCAGGGGTGTCATTTCTGCTGCGGCTGCGGTTCCAACGCCCACTGTCACTTTTATTTTAGCTTCGGCATTGATTCTGGATATTAATGCGTTTTATAATTGTTTTAAAAAGATAAATGCATAATATAGTCAATATAGTCACCATATAACCATACAACGCTAAAACTGAATTGATAAGATACATTTTTGTTGTAATATAAACCTCAATCGTCCCAGATTTTAGATTATTATTTCTACATCTACAAAAAATAAAAAAATAAATAAAATAGTTTAAACTGCATTTTGTTAATGTAGTAGTATAAATCAAAATGAATTAGTAAATGCGTATACATGAAAAGTAATTGATTCAAAAATAATAATTGATTTGTGCTAGTGTTTTCGGCCTGTCCCTCTATGTTCCTACTATTTTTTCGCCCCATCACAATACTTTCTCATATGAATGTAGTATATATGAAAGTATAAAAGTAACGTCGGACGTCCCGACCGCTGGAAATCAAACTACAACTGATCGGAGGACGTGACTTCTGCACCGCACGACCTTCGGGCGGTCGGGACGCACCAGAGAAGACGGGTCCTGTCATTTTACCTATGTTTTGACCGGCCTGCGTCAGGTTTGATTCGGGATATGTGAATAAAAGTCACGTCGAGCGTCAACTTCCGGGAAGTCACGTGCCAGAGAATTCGCACCTTAAGTCATATACATGTATTTTTTATTTATGAACATACATTTTAATTGATAAAATTTAAATGAAAATTAAATTTCAGGTGATGAAATGAGAACAAACTTAATCACTATGTTAGATATAGGAGCGTCTATGGAGGTCATCTTTAAGGAACTTTGTTCAATAAACCAGTTTTGATTAACATGGAGAGACAATTTATGTTATTCCTTTAATCACTATGGTCAGATATTTAATTAAGCTATTGCTAAGTATTTGACAATTAATTACTGATCAAGATAAATCAGTTTTATTTAAAGTTATTAAGTTTTAAAAGAACTTGATTGAGAAGTAACTTGTTTTCTCAAGTCATTGGATAGATTAGCTAAACCTATTATTATTTACGTAGTTTATTTCATATTTATTACGTTATTATTTCATATTTTTTATTGAACTGATAAATAAGAATAAAAGGGGTTTCAAATTGTAAAAACATAACGATAAGGTGAGTCCTAAATATTGTTTTTACAATGAAACTAATCGAGATTTATCAAGAATGAATAAATTTCACTCAATAGGAAACAACTAAATTAAATTGAGTGTCATATTAAACGAATCCAAATATTTTTTAAATTGTGAGCAATGTACAGAAAAAAATTTAAATTTCATGCATACAGACACATAATAATAACCCTAACATTTGTGAAAATGTTTTAATATTGGTATAGGTCAAAGTGCCAAGTTTCAGCTAGATTGGATGACTAGAAGAGGGATAATTAGCCCTTCAAAGATTTACACTACAGCCAGCCACACACCAACAAATAAAATTGTAACTAATACAAAGCATTTAAAACTGAGGCAGCAAAAATCGACAAGAATTATTAACTTGAAGGTATAATATAATAAACAAATTCAAGTAACATTCTGGTACTTCTTTGGATTGATACTGCCCTATGTTTTTTTTAGAATATAAATGACAGACTAAATAATTATTATGGCAAAGGGATGTTTAGTCCAATGTACTTTGGGACTAGGATTATCACACTATTGTTTTTATAAGGGGAGTAACAATCTAAAGAAGAACATTCCGTCCACCTTCTTTAGATTGTTACACACTTCTGTTTTTTTTTTTATAAAGGGGAGTAACAATCTAAAGAAGTGCCAACTTTCCTTATCCTTGTGAAGGTCTGACCAATTCAAAATAAAGTCACAAATAAACAGCAAAAAGGCGAAGTCTTGAATGTTAAGGATTGTCTGTACTTAGTTAAAGCAAATTATAGAGATAATATTATATTTATAAATCTTTTATCTTATTTATCCTCAACAAAATGCCAATTTTGCATCAAGAAAGAAATGCTAATATCTAAATTGAAAAAGCTTGATCATTTTATTATCACAACATAACAGCAGATGGGTTACACCCACTTTTATTTGTCATCATTATCAGTGAGTTGTTTTGTTGAAATTTACTGAAGTGGTTTGGACCGATTCTAGTTACAGGAATTTGACAATAAACTAATCAAGTTCAATTATTATTATTATACTACATTNAATCACTATGTTAGATATAGGAGCGCCTATGGAGGTCATCTTTAAGGAACTTTGTTCAATAAACCAGTTTTGATTAACATGGAGAGACAATTTATGTTATTCCTTTAATCACTATGGTCAGATATTTAATTAAGCTATTGCTAAGTATTTGACAATTAATTACTGATCAAGATAAATCAGTTTTATTTAAAGTTATTAAGTTTTAAAAGAACTTGATTGAGAAGTAACTTGTTTTCTCAAGTCATTGGATAGATTAGCTAAACCTATTATTATTTACGTAGTTTATTTCATATTTATTACGTTATTATTTCATATTTTTTATTGAACTGATAAATAAGAATAAAAGGGGTTTCAAATTGTAAAAACATAACGATAAGGTGAGTCCTAAATATTGTTTTTACAATGAAACTAATCGAGATTTATCAAGAATGAATAAATTTCACTCAATAGGAAACAACTAAATTAAATTGAGTGTCATATTAAACGAATCCAAATATTTTTTAAATTGTGAGCAATGTACAGAAAAAAAATTAAATTTCATGCATACAGACACATAATAATAACCCTAACATTTGTGAAAATGTTTTAATATTGGTATAGGTCAAAGTGCCAAGTTTCAGCTAGATTGGATGACTAGAAGAGGGATAATTAGCCCTTCAAAGATTTACACTACAGCCAGCCACACACCAACAAATAAAATTGTAACTAATACAAAGCATTTAAAACTGAGGCAGCAAAAATCGACAAGAATTATTAACTTGAAGGTATAATATAATAAACAAATTCAAGTAACATTCTGGTACTTCTTTGGATTGATACTGCCCTATGTTTTTTTTAGAATATAAATGACAGACTAAATAATTATTATGGCAAAGGGATGTTTAGTCCAATGTACTTTGGGACTAGGATTATCACACTATTGTTTTTATAAGGGGAGTAACAATCTAAAGAAGAACATTCCGTCCACCTTCTTTAGATTGTTACACACTTCTGTTTTTTTTTTTATAAAGGGGAGTAACAATCTAAAGAAGTGCCAACTTTCCTTATCCTTGTGAAGGTCTGACCAATTCAAAATAAAGTCACAAATAAACAGCAAAAAGGCGAAGTCTTGAATGTTAAGGATTGTCTGTACTTAGTTAAAGCAAATTATAGAGATAATATTATATTTATAAATCTTTTATCTTATTTATCCTCAACAAAATGCCAATTTTGCATCAAGAAAGAAATGCTAATATCTAAATTGAAAAAGCTTGATCATTTTATTATCACAACATAACAGCAGATGGGTTACACCCACTTTTATTTGTCATCATTATCAGTGAGTTGTTTTGTTGAAATTTACTGAAGTGGTTTGGACCGATTCTAGTTACAGGAATTTGACAATAAACTAATCAAGTTCAATTATTATTATTATTATACATTTTTTAAATGGTGATTGAGATTCGGGGATACTTAATAATTTTGAATGAACAATAAAATAATCGTTATAGTAAGATTAAAATTACAAATTGTAAATAAACGCTAAAAGATCACATACAATAAGAAAGAGAGTAAAAAAAAAAACTAACAAAACTAAGCTCAGGAATCAAAACTACTGCCTTCAGCAAAAGCACAGGAAACTTTCGTTGCAGAGTTTTTAAGTCAGTAAAGAAAAATAAGTTAATATCAATGCTCTAACTCTAAAAGAAGAAAAAATAATATATATTATATAGTTAACAAATATGGTTTTTATGAAACAGAATAAAATAAAAGACATAACTTACCTCAACAGAAAACAAATATAAATTAAAACCTTTTAGCACATCAAAAACTGAATTTGCATTTCAGAAAAACTTTGTTCACTTCCGATTAATAATTGTTCAATTGAAATTAAAAAAAAAAAACTACAAGTAAATTAAATGACTTATTACTAAATATGAAAATGAGTAAAACTGAAAGAAATATACATAAATTATTTAAGATAAATGCAATATAAAACTAAAGGGAATAAATATGTGTCGGGTTTTTCTTTAAATTATTAGTAATAGATTCCGGAATGAAAAAGAGCAAATATTTTGTCATTAGTATTATCTTCAATTGTTTTTTTTTTTTATCTCTTATCTTTATTATAGAACAATACTCAATCAGGTATTCATATTTATTGTGACGAGATTTTTATCATTTGATTTTCCCAATAATTCTTTAATTCACAAGAATATATGAAGCAAGATAATATGTCTATACTGATGTTTGTATGATTTATTTTATCTTTTATTTGCATAGGCAATTGACATTGTAAAATGAATGGAGATTTTATACATACATATATAGTAAGTCTTATCACTGATAATATTTTTTTATTTCCAGTAATATTTTTGATATCAAAGTTACGAGAGCATTTTTATAGTCAAGTTGGTTGATATATATTTTTTTTAAATACTAGTTGTAGGTGATAAAGGTATGTAGTTAACATTCTATTTTTTAAAAAAATAATAAATATTTATTTATTATATATTTTATGTCTCCAATCATTAATTGATTGATACATTAAAGATTTCCAGTACTGATTTACTACTTTACATTATACCAATAATTAAATGTGGTCTTCTGTGTAAAACTTGTCCTCAAGTGTCGACTGAATAGGAAATTTCAGGTAGGTTCCATCAGGAGAGAGTTTGGGAGGAAGAACGAATAAATAAAAATATAATAAAGTATAATAAATAAATATAAATAAAGTTTGACTTAGAAACTCTTGTGACATATGGAAATGGTATGCCAAGAGTGCAAATGGTAATATAGTATGTAGTCTCTTTATAGAGAGTAATCCTTTAAGGTGGACTCACCCCATCTTTGAGCTTGAAATCTAAGTAATCCCTTTCTTAATTAAAATAATTGGACCAACTAACTTGAAAAAATCTTTACCAAATACATATTTAAACTGAATTTAAATTGTATAATATCCTATAATTTAATGAATTCATAATTAAACATACTTAAAAAGTGTTCAAACGGTGCATCGTTTTCTCTTAATTTTTCAGCTAAATCAGATTAATTTTTTATCAAAATCTCAAAAAGCTATATTTTTTTCTTGAAAATTGACAAACGGTAAAATATGCACTAAATGAACAAGCAGTTAAGAAAAAATTTCTATACAGATTTTTTAGGGGGCAGGTCCCCAAAATTTAGAGCTAACATTTATTTCTCAATTTAACCTCAGGGTATGATTTTTCTTAACACGTACGCCAAAGTTATAGGATAGGCCCAGTATTTTCCTAGTGGCTCCATACACTTGCACTGACTTTTAGCCAAAAATATATATCAAAGTAGCGCCTCCTAATATCTATTTTTCAGATGCTAAAGCAATTTTTAAATTTCAATACTGATTTTGTTTTGTCTAAATATAGTCCTTTGTAACCCTATTCATTAGATAAAAGAGTCAAACAGCAATTCCATAAAACTTACAGATTATAATTTCATGTTATTCTTGAGTAAATAGGTTCATTAAGGAGATCCAGCATGGCCACGTGGGGTTAAATTACTAACTGCACCTGCTATGCCATCATCATGGGTGGCACAAGCTTATGGGTTCAGTCCCTCCTCGAGATGATTTTATTCTTATGGCTCACTAATCACCCAATACTCGCTTAGGCAGTAGAATGTACAGAAGTATGATTTGTGAAGTAGCTGGAACTCTACCAATGGGCTACAGTAGTGGGCCTAAAATATGGCCTAATTGCTAGGTTCAAAATAGTGGTTCAGGTATCTAGTACTAAGACCTTCCAACTACTAGATCTATTAAGAAATTAAAAGGCTCACTTTTGCAATATTTTTGCTTAAAAATTGCAAGATATTTAAAAAAAAAATAATCATAAATAAATTTTAGAGGGTCAGCTTGAGAATGGAACAAGGAGGGGTGAAAACATTGCAAAATCCCTCTAATACCTTAACAGACCAAACTAATAAAAAATGTCGAAAACTACAAAAAAAATTATGAATTCATTATATTATCAATATAATGTTGTAGCAATAATAAATCATTAGAGTAAACTGTATGAAGAGCCAGAATATATAATGCCAACTGCTTATTATAACAATAAAGTGTATTCAATTAAGTGAAAAATCATTCATCAAATAAATCATTTATAAGATAGCCCCCTCAAGGGTAAGATAAAAACATCCTATACTTTAAGCTCTAAATTTAAAATAGAGGGTATTTCATATTATTACCCAAGACTGCACAACTCTTGCCAAACTTTTAAAAAAATTATAAATCACACTAAGGCTAGGCGCACACTGGAGACAAAACAGTCTGCAGACTTTCTGCGAAGGCTCAAAACTGTCATCCTCCGCAGACAGTCTGCAGACTTTGCAAAGGCTCAAAACTGCCATCCTCCGCAGACAGTCTGCAGACTTTCTGCGAAGGCTCAAAACTGTCATCCTCCGCAGACAGTCTGCAGACTTTCTGCGAAGGCTCAAAACTGCCATCCTCCGCAGACAGTCTGCAGACTTTCTGCGAAGGCTCAAAACTGTCATCCTCCGCAGACAGTCTGCAGACTGTTTTGTCTCCAGTGTGCGCCTAGCTTAAGAGAATGCCCAACCATTCAAAGGTTGGATTTATAGAAATAACTTTTGATTTACCAAACTATAATTTTCAGAATAAATAAATACTCGTTCTTCAAAAAAGTCATAATATTAAACTACAAATAAATAAACTACTAAACGGATACACTATATAAACCCATTTATGAAAGAAAAATACATTTCAAAGACAAAAAACTAGTGAAACATTCAATTAAATTATATATTTACATAACATACTATAATTAAAACGATATATACTTTTTTTTTTACAGGAATCCATTATTTCTTTCCATAAATACATTGAAATATTTTTTTACAACTTGGATACAAAATGGATAATTTTATTTTGTTAAAACTTAAATCCTCATAAATGGATTAATATTCTTTTACAGAACAATTAAAATACATATAATTACAGAATGAAATGAAAGAAAAAAAAAAGAAATAAACATTCAATAAAATAAAGAAATAACATTTAAACAGCAACATTAAATACAATCCTTGCACCTAAAATGTAATAGATATTTATGTACATAAACAAAACTATAGAAGAATACAGAAGAAAATATTATATTAATTATAAAAAGAATAATAGCCAGACAAAAAATTATGTTATTTGGTCAAAACTGTATTGATTTAATAGTAATAAATTATATTAAAGGTTGATTTTTTTAATATTCTAAGAATACTTTGTTTTTGTAACAAAATATAAATTCACAAATATAGCTTGATGCAATAGGAAAGTACTTTTTCTTTTTTGGTGGAGATGGCAACACTAGTCAATAGACTTCCGCAGATGGTATTATTGACAAAGTTCTAAATCTTTAAATGGAGACACTATGTCACTGTGTTTTAAGTCATAATAAAACTTTTTTTGTTTCATTATGTATTAATTTTGTTGCGAGAGGCTATACCAAATAGATGTAATGCATTAGTGTGAAACATGTGGTTTTATGGGACGAACACTGCTATTTTGGTCCCATCATCAATTTTGATTTTATACTATTGTATATTTTGTTATTTGTCCATATTCAATTAATAATCAATCTTTTTCTGTATTCTTCACACTACAAGGGGTATATATCTATAAAATTAGCTGTAACAATATTTAAAAAAAGAAACATCATTGTTTCCTAAAATATTCATTAAAAAGAAGGAATGTAAAAATGAGATTAAGGGTTTGTTTTAATTTAGATTCTGCATTTTATTCTTAAAGATCTTAAAGTTTTACAACTGATTCAAATCGGAGTGAGAGGAAGTTTACAAATCCGTGATTTTGTTTCCCTGAAAAAAATAAAATAAATAATAATAATAATCATTTTTGCTTGTTTTGAAATGAAGAATTACCATATCATACTATGTAAACTGCACCCAAAATTTACAATTTTCAAAAATAGTACCAAGAGTAAAGTGGGGTTATGTTATTTTTCGAATAACTCTTTATAAAATTGTTTGTTTAATATTTTAAGGTAATTTATGAAATAAAAAAGTGAAAAAAGATAACTCAGACAAACTTTCTCATTCACGAGTTTTTTTT
>KZ651062.1:1303260-1317252 GCA_001010745.2 Gerris buenoi
TTTATTAATAAATATTCCTATTTTTTGAAGATTGCTACTAAAAATGAACAATAATATTATCTGCTCAAAATAATTATACATGGTGTTATTGGTTGAATTAAAAGCAAAATCTTTCTCCGTTATTTTTACGTATCAAATTTGGATCATTACGGACCTGAGCTGAGCATTTTCGAAAAAGCTAATGTTTTATCCGTATATTGATTAACAAATCGACCTATCAAATGCGCCTGAGAATTTACAGAAAGATATTTTCAACCATATACGGTCTGCTATTCAAGTTATATTAATGAACAATTATTAAGATGAGAGGTTTTAAGTTTAAGAGATAAGGTTAGAAAAGTTGCAGCTTATGTGGTACCCCAGAGATGTAATGATTCAATTGAAGCGGGCGGTATTATTCTGCAAATAGTCGGAACAAGAAAACAATGTCTTAAGGATTTACCAACATCATAAAAATAATCTAACAGCAAGATTTCAAGTCTTTAGCTCACTCATTTTCAAAAAATCGTAAATCGTGATTACTAAGTCACTCAATGGTATTTGGTTTTAATTTATTTCATAAATCGAAATCTTAAAGCGAAAATTATAAATAATGTGAAAGGTACTTGACAAAACCGCAATGTCTCCCAATATATTTTTTTAAGGGGTTACTTATTAATTTTTTTTTTCTAAAACACAACTGGTTTATAAGTGACACAAGGTTACTATGAGAGACACACGATATGAAGGAGTTTGTTTACCTTTCTGCTGCTACAGCTTGTTAAGGAGAAAGGTCCCACATCTAATAATATACACATTGAGGCATGAACAACAAAAGTCAACCTGTATCATATAACCATATGAAGTACGATCTATAACCTTCTCTGTTGTCGGTACAGAGGCTCGTTATGCAGGTAAAGCAAACCCCCCTTGCCTAATTCACCCTTCTCCTCGAAGAATCTTAACACAAACCAATATCAGTATAAAAGCTTAGTCCATTCATCTCAAACGTATCAGTAGCCGATAAGTTCTCCACAAGTGCACAAGTGATAAAAAGTTTTAGCGTGGCACGTGAAATTTACCAACAATTATGTTCGCTAAGGTAAAAAAATAATGTTTTTTACTCTTCAAAATGCTGCATTTAAAGTTCCACAAAATTTAGGCAGACAACAACTAATAATTTACACGCTTTTTATTTAACTATTATAGTTTGTGAGATACAACTTTTGCCTATACTACCAAGAAAGCTTAAAAGTTCACAGAATATTAGTATTATAAAAAAAATCGAGGATCTGCATTAAATATTTTTATTTTTCTAAAATATATTAGTTCGTAGGTAAAAAAAAATCTACAGCCACAAATGCTATGGACATTTTCAAAGCATGTTTTAATTTCTTTTAAAAAAATATTTGTTAATTATGTGTAAAAGATTATCATGAATTTATAATGTTAATTTAATTAATTTCTACAATTGAGAAAAGTTATTGGAACTGTTGTTAACGATTCAAGGCAAAATATAAAAATGTATTATGCTTAAAGAAAAGGAAATTATTAGTAATTTCAAACTTGTACTCTAAATTAATGGTAATTCCAAAAGAGAATAATCCTGCGGATTCATTATAATCTATTGTTTCAAACCCCAAAAAAACTTTAATTGTAATCAATAATTTCATAATTATTTCTAAAAATAAAACCAACATTCTGAGAACTTAATTTTATGACATAGCTACGCAGGCCTCTGTTAAATAATTGTATAAAACCTCAAAATAATGGGTACTTAATTGATATTTTTTTACATTATTAAACGAGTATAAGGTGAAAAATCAATTTCCCAGTTGTATTTTTATATCATGCCATAAAGTAATCCCATTTTTTAATCATACCTAATATTTTCCAGGTTTCAATTACGCTTATGGTAGCGGTAGGCTGCACTCTTGCCCAGTACCACGGAGGATATCACGGCCACGCCGCTATTCTTGCCCCTGCTAAGGTTGTCCACCACGAAGAGAAAGTCATCGACTACTACGACCCCCATCCNATGGTTCCCTCGGCGCAGCCGAGGGAACCAACTAAATAACTCCCTCGGCTTCGCCTCGGGATTTAGACAGTATGGTTCCCTCGGCTTCGCCTCAGGAACCAACGATAACGCTCAGGGAGTAATGACTTTGTTTCCTCCCTTGGTGCGTAAATAACTAATTTAAGTTGTTAATGAGGGTGATCCCTATAAATTCTGTTCATATCTGAGGTTGCGGGTCTTAAGGGATGAAAAGAAAAACTCTATCTCATGTTGTTAAAATGTTTTTTTGCTATATTTCGACTCCCTATTTGAGTCATTCTCAAGCATCTTTCTTGGCATTTTCGACCTGCCAATAATCTAATTTGTTAATGAGGGTGATCCCTATAAATTCTGTTGATATCTGAGGTTGCGGGTCTTAAGGGATGAAAAGAAAAACATTTTAACAACATGAGATAGAGTTTTTCTTTTCATCCCTTAAGACCCGCAACCTCAGATATAAACTAATTTAAGGCGTTTAGGAGTAACGTGTGAGGCAATTCACCGCACAGGTGACATCCACCTTATTTAAGGCGTTGAAGAGTTACGAGTCAGACAACTAATTACACGGGTGACATCCACCTTATTTAAGGCGAAAAAGAGTAACGAGTGCAGATCATCAAAAGAAAGAGACTAAGGCATAAAACAAAGACTAAAGAAATTCAGTTTTTTTTGGGAAAAATACTCAAAAAGTAAGCCCTTGTATTAACTTATTGCATCCATTCCTAGAAGCATAATATATTATAATCTTCAGACGCATGTAAATCCAACTGAATTGAATTTTGTTTTATTCCTTCTTGCTTAGACACTTTACAATATTACTTGAAGTGCAATTTATTTTTTAAGGCACACGATCAAACTAGTTTGAAAAGCCAGTTTGATCAAAAGTTTGTCAAAAAAGTTTGATGCCCAGAGTACACCACATTTAGCCATCAAACTCTCAAACTTCACCCACACACAGTCCAACTTACTTGTCAAGCTGGCTTGACAAACCAAGTTTTTCATTTAAGTTTGATCGTGTATGGGGGCCTTTACACTATAGGCCCCCATACAATACACGATCAAACTTACTTGACAAACTTGGCTTGTCAAGCCAGCTTGACAAGAGGGTTTGAACCCTGTGTGGGTGAAGTTTGAGAGTTTGACACTTTTCTGATTTTGTCAGAAAAGTAGTTTGATGACTGAAGGCTTGTCAAGTAAGTTTGACGGTGTGTGGTTCTATCAAGCCAAACTGACAAACATTTGGTTTGTTTTCCATCCGTCAGAGCAGTTTAGTCAATGATAATAGATATTCACTGATACTACTTATAGTTTTTTTTCACATCCATCATCCATCCTTATAAAACTATGCCAGCATTGAGGCTCACACCTTAATTCCTTAAAAAAGATTTACGTGTGAATACTGTGCTCTTTTCAGTAAGCGTTGCTTGCACCATTTTGATCGATTCCTTTTTTCTAATAAAGGTTCGTTTCTTGTAAGCCAAATACGAACTCTTCAAAATTCATGATCATCAGTACACTCGTCTACAAACACTATTGAAACTTGCCGACATTCGTTAGTTTGACAAACTTGCTTGTATAGTGTGTGGGGCTCGCTGAGCCTCAAAAACTTACCAGACGTTTTTAGCTAAATCTTTTCCAGAAACTCGTGATGATTAAGTCACTCAATGGCATTTGGTTTTAATTTATTTCATAATTATAAAGCGAAAAGCCATATGATAAATAATGTGAAAGATACATGGCATAACTGCAATATCTCCCAATATATTTTTTTTTAGCGGGTCACTTATTTATTTTTTTTCTAAAACACAACTGGTTTAATAAGTGACACAAGGTTACTATGAGAGACACACGATATGAAGGAGTTTGTTTACCTTTCTGCTGCTACAGCTTGTTAAGGAGAAAGGTCCCACATCTAATAATATACACATTGAGGTATGAACAACAAAAGTCAACCTGTATCATATAACCATATGAAGTACGATCTATAACCTTCTCTGTTGACGGTACAGAGGCTCGTTATGCAGGTAAAGCAAACCCCCCTTGCCTAATTCACCCTTCTCCTCAAAGTATCTTAACACAAACCAATAACAGTATAAAAGCTTAGTCCATTCATCTCAAACGTATCAGTAGCCGATAAGTTCTCCACAAGTGCACAAGTGATAAAAAGTTTTAGCGTGGCACGTGAAATTTACCAACAATTATGTTCGCTAAGGTAAAAAAATAATATTTTTTACTCTTCAAAATACTAAGTTAAAGTTTCACCAAATTTGGGCAGAAAACAACTAATATTTTACACGCTTTTATTTAACTTAAATTGTTTGTGAAATACAACTCTTGTTTACTACCTAGAAAGCTTAAAAGTTCACAGAATATTAGTTAATAAAAAACTCGAGGATCTGCAATAAATATTTTTATTTTTTTAATGTATATTTGTTTATAGGTAAAAAAAAATCTACAGCACAATTGCTATGGACTTTTTCAAAACATGTTTTATTTCTTTAATTTTTTTTTTTTTTTAATTATGTGTAAACATTGTCATCAATTTAAAACAATGTTAATTTAATAAATAAATAAATTTATTAATTAATAATATACAACTGAGGGAAGTTATTGATACTATTGTTAACAATGCAAGGCAAAATATATTAATTTAATGTGCACGAAGAAAGTGTAAATTATTGGTAATTTCAAACTTGTGACTCCAAATTAATGGTAATTCCAATGGAGAATAATCCTGCGGATTTTTTATAATGTATTGTTTCAGACCCCAAATAAACTTTGTTGGTAATCAATAGTTTCATAATTATTTCTAAAAATCAAAAAAACATTTTGAGAACTTAATTTTTTGACATAGATACGCAGACCTTGGTTAAATAATTTTATAAACCCTTAAAATAATCGGTACATAATTGTAATTTTACATCATGCCACAAATTTATCAAATTTAAAATCATACCTAACATTTTCTAGGTTTCAATTACGCTTATGGTAGCGGTAGGCTGCACTCTTGCCCAGTACCACGGAGGATATCACGGCCACGCCGCTGTTCTTGCCCCTGCTAAGGTTGTCCACCACGAAGAGAAAGTCATCGACTACTACGACCCCCATCCCGCTTACAAGTTCGAATACGGAGTGCACGATGCCCACACTGGTGACGTAAAGAGCCAGCAGGAGGAGAGGAAGGACGATGTTGTCNATTTTTTGAAGATTGCTACTAAAAATGAACAATAATATTATCTGCTCAAAATAATTATACATGGTGTTATTGGTTGAATTAAAAGCAAAATCTTTCTCCGTTATTTTTACGTATCAAATTTGGATCATTACGGACCTGAGCTGAGCATTTTCGAAAAAGCTAATGTTTTATCCGTATATTGATTAACAAATCGACCTATCAAATGCGCCTGAGAATTTACAGAAAGATATTTTCAACCATATACGGTCTGCTATTCAAGTTATATTAATGAACAATTATTAAGATGAGAGGTTTTAAGTTTAAGAGATAAGGTTAGAAAAGTTGCAGCTTATGTGGTACCCCAGAGATGTAATGATTCAATTGAAGCGGGCGGTATTATTCTGCAAATAGTCGGAACAAGAAAACAATGTCTTAAGGATTTACCAACATCATAAAAATAATCTAACAGCAAGATTTCAAGTCTTTAGCTCACTCATTTTCAAAAAATCGTAAATCGTGATTACTAAGTCACTCAATGGTATTTGGTTTTAATTTATTTCATAAATCGAAATCTTAAAGCGAAAATTATAAATAATGTGAAAGGTACTTGACAAAACCGCAATGTCTCCCAATATATTTTTTTAAGGGGTTACTTATTAATTTTTTTTTTCTAAAACACAACTGGTTTATAAGTGACACAAGGTTACTATGAGAGACACACGATATGAAGGAGTTTGTTTACCTTTCTGCTGCTACAGCTTGTTAAGGAGAAAGGTCCCACATCTAATAATATACACATTGAGGCATGAACAACAAAAGTCAACCTGTATCATATAACCATATGAAGTACGATCTATAACCTTCTCTGTTGTCGGTACAGAGGCTCGTTATGCAGGTAAAGCAAACCCCCCTTGCCTAATTCACCCTTCTCCTCGAAGAATCTTAACACAAACCAATATCAGTATAAAAGCTTAGTCCATTCATCTCAAACGTATCAGTAGCCGATAAGTTCTCCACAAGTGCACAAGTGATAAAAAGTTTTAGCGTGGCACGTGAAATTTACCAACAATTATGTTCGCTAAGGTAAAAAAATAATGTTTTTTACTCTTCAAAATGCTGCATTTAAAGTTCCACAAAATTTAGGCAGACAACAACTAATAATTTACACGCTTTTTATTTAACTATTATAGTTTGTGAGATACAACTTTTGCCTATACTACCAAGAAAGCTTAAAAGTTCACAGAATATTAGTATTATAAAAAAAATCGAGGATCTGCATTAAATATTTTTATTTTTCTAAAATATATTAGTTCGTAGGTAAAAAAAAATCTACAGCCACAAATGCTATGGACATTTTCAAAGCATGTTTTAATTTCTTTTAAAAAAATATTTGTTAATTATGTGTAAAAGATTATCATGAATTTATAATGTTAATTTAATTAATTTCTACAATTGAGAAAAGTTATTGGAACTGTTGTTAACGATTCAAGGCAAAATATAAAAATGTATTATGCTTAAAGAAAAGGAAATTATTAGTAATTTCAAACTTGTACTCTAAATTAATGGTAATTCCAAAAGAGAATAATCCTGCGGATTCATTATAATCTATTGTTTCAAACCCCAAAAAAACTTTAATTGTAATCAATAATTTCATAATTATTTCTAAAAATAAAACCAACATTCTGAGAACTTAATTTTATGACATAGCTACGCAGGCCTCTGTTAAATAATTGTATAAAACCTCAAAATAATGGGTACTTAATTGATATTTTTTTACATTATTAAACGAGTATAAGGTGAAAAATCAATTTCCCAGTTGTATTTTTATATCATGCCATAAAGTAATCCCATTTTTTAATCATACCTAATATTTTCCAGGTTTCAATTACGCTTATGGTAGCGGTAGGCTGCACTCTTGCCCAGTACCACGGAGGATATCACGGCCACGCCGCTATTCTTGCCCCTGCTAAGGTTGTCCACCACGAAGAGAAAGTCATCGACTACTACGACCCCCATCCCGCTTACAAGTTCGAATACGGAGTGCACGATGCCCACACTGGTGACGTAAAGAGCCAGCAGGAGGAGAGGAAGGACGATGTTGTCAAGGGCTCCTACTCCCTTGTAGAACCTGACGGCACCAAGAGGACTGTAGAGTACACCGCTGACCACCATAATGGATTCAACGCCGTCGTACACAGGGAACACAACACTCACCCTCAGGTACTGATCAATTGAAAGGAACCTCTAAGAAAAAGAATAAATTCAGTAAACTAAACTCCCCGAATCTATACCAATAGTTACTACGTTTCCATGATTTTGCAAAACCGTTTTAAAAACTGTTTTCGTTTCAAACCAAAAGCGTTTCCATGAGGAGTTCCCAAAACAGTTTTCACTACAATTTTATAAACTATAAACTTCCACACCAGTTATAGTTAAGTCAGTTTAAAATATCTCTGCTCATAATTCCTACTGCGCACTAACTATTATGCTCAATTCAATAACCATTTCTATGCTAATTTTTCAAAACAGTTTAAACACAAAACCAAAAAATTTGCTGTTTTGACCTTGAACTCAAAACTTTTTGAAATCACCGTTTCCATGGTGTTTTGAAAACCAAAACCGTTTTTTAAACAGTTTTGACTCTTGGAAATGTAGTGAGTGACTGATGAACTTTTGACCATTTCCATTAGAAAAATTTTGTTTACTTAGTAAACAAATATCACCTTAATCGGTCTATTAGGAAGTAAGACGCAAATAGACTACTAATTTTTTGCTTAAGCATTGTAAAAATTTAATCCAACGTCAGCTGGCAAGATTACGAATAAGACGTTAAAATTCTTGATGTGTCTTGAACCTTTTACAGATAGTGTGCAATTAAAACTCCATTGCTTCTATTTGTCTTAAAATAAAAACCAGGAAATACTATCAAGTTAAACTAATTCACATTGATAACGATAACGCTTAAGTAACGATTTGTTTTTGTTTATTGCAGCCCGTAGTTCATAAGGTAGCCGCTGTACCCGTAGTACACAAAGTCGCCGCTCCCGTCTACGTATCGCACCATGCTGCACCCGCTCACTCATACGGACATCGCCACTACTAAAGACTTCGAACTTCCCTACCCCCCTTGTACAGTTACCTCTCACTTTTTATACCAATAAATGTTTTTATAATTTTTTAAAAATAATATTGAGTTCTTTTATTATTATTATCTAACAATTCCGTTTCTCCACAACATTAATAATTGGTTTTTAGTGATCAATCCTTTAACCAAGCGATTATCATTTATTTATTCTCAACTTTTACTTTTATTTCTAGAATTTCACATCTTATTAAGATCATGATTTAATCATTTTAAGGGGAAACAAAAACCATTTTTAAAATTGAATGTATTCATTGTTAAATTTTAGGCATAATTAGTTAAAATTTTCTCATCACATCTGAGAGACAAAATTTCCTCGCTGGTTTAGTAGAAGAAAATGCCTAAGTTTAATTCAGCTAAAATCTTAATGAAATTAACTTAGCCGAAACGAGGTAAGTTGAAAACTAAATTAAGAAACTCCTAAGTTGGAATCCGAGTAAAGCTTTCATCTGAAGCAAGGGACTTCGAAATTTAGTAAAACAAAAAGTGGCTAAGTAGCCAATAACTGCTTACAAACTTAATTACAAAACTTCGAACTAATTCTAACCAGTTTAATATTAAGTGATCTTCAGATGTGAACACTTAATCTAATTAAATACATACATATGAGTATAAATAATGTATATTGTATGTATAATGTTATATTGGACACATAAATTTTACCCATGGCACCTTGGCACCTTATCTCCAAGCAACATAAACCGACTTGAACATGTACAATTATATGCGTCCAAACTCTACAGTAAACCCTAACTTTAATGTTAATGACCAGGAATTAACTAAAATCATGGCCCCTTTGTTATGCATGCAACTAGGAACACATCCTAACTCTCCAAGAACATTCTAAGCTATTGAAGGTTTTCTTATCTGGTGTTATTGACCGAGAGCTGGCTACATGAAAAATGTTCTCATAAGGTACATGGATAATTCTTATTACATTTGGTGCAGAAGATCAAAAAATTGCATGTCTGCCATGGGCGTAGCCAGTTTGGACGGGGTATCCACAAACTAAAATAATAGAATACACCTTCTTTAAATTGTTACTCCCCTTATAAAAAATAGAGGGGTGTAACAATCTAAAGAAGGTGTAGGGAAAGTTCTTCTTCAGACTGTTTCTCCCCTTATAATACCGAAGTGTGATATTCCTTTGTCCAAAAATTATCTTGGACTAAACATCCCTTTTTCTTTAACAAACTCTAACTTTTTTAGGTCTTGCTGTATTTCTCGTAAACTATGCTTTATTCGATGTTAGTTGATCTCACTATTTCTACAGTTCAATAAATTTGCAAAAATTTAAATCCAACGGCAACTCTGTACGCCAAATAGGTTACGAGATATGACGCTTCATAAATAGGCAATTTTTTCAAAAAATGAACATTTTAAGTGTTGTTCTTGCTGTGGATTTTGGGCTTTGGATTTTGGAAGGAGGTCTTGATTGTTTCTGCAGATATGATACCTGAAGAATTAAATATTGATCTTCAACCTCCTACTACTCCTCGGCGCTACGGTCCGTGAAGGGCCCTGGCAGCTAAAAAAAATACCCTCGCCACTCCTCCTTAACCTGCGCACGGCTCCTGCTCCTCTGCGAACGCCCAACGTCGTCTTCGACATGCTCCGGCCATCTCCTTCTGGGTCTGCCTCTTCTTCTTCCACCTCCTGGCCTTCCATCCATCATCCTCTTAGGACTCTGCTTTCCTCTATGCGCGCCACATGTCCTAATCAACAAACTCGTCGAAATAACAATGTCTGGTTGATCGTATAGTATAGACCCATCACTTCTTGATTAGTGCGGAATCTCTAAACACCATTCTCGCAAGCTGCTCCGTATATCTTCCTTAAGATTTTTCGCTCCCATCTACGGAGGTTATCCTCTTCAGCCTGTACTAGCGTCCAAGTCTCTGACCCATAGGTGGCCGTGGGTCGGACTAAACTTTTATAAACCATGGGCTTTGTGCTANTCGAATAGTAAAATAATTTGTATGCTTTCCTGGTAGTTTATAAACTTATCAAATATAAAAACACTCCGTAGCGAAGCACGGGTATCCAGCTAGTATATATATATATATATATATGACTATAAATAATGTATATTGCATGTATAATGTTATATTGACTAGAATATGTTATGGGACACATAAGTTTTATCCATGGCACCTTATATGCGTCTTTGTACAATTATATGCGTCCATGAATTGACTCTACAATAAACCCTAACTTTAATGAACTGCTAGAACTAAAACTCGTTTATAATGTACTAAAATCATGGTCCCTTTATTATGCATGCAACTCGAAACACATCCCAACTCTCCAAGTACATTCTCAGCTAGGTTGCAACTTTAGGCAAACTATACCGACATTTCCTCTTGTCTAAAGATTATACTCTGTTACAAGTTGGCATCAGTTTTATTCGGTATTTTTTATAATGCACTTTCTAGTTCACTAAGAGTAAAGGTAATATAAAATGTCAGTAAGATGTCCCAAAAATGAAAATCACTTGATTGACGGTCAAAGCTGCTAGAAGTAGGGGGAAAACTAAAATGCATGACAAGTTTCGAATGTCAAAGTCAATTCTCGTGACAATTATCAAAAGCTTAAGTAAATACTTGTGTTATAATTGCTCACTGCATAAGCAAATTTATTCACCTTTCTTTGAAAATAAAGAAAATGCGTATGCAGAGTAAATAGATCAATGCTGGTAACTGCAGATAGAGTATAACTTGTCTTTATAAAATTAAAATACCCAAAGATTTCGTCCCTCTACGTATTTATTATAAGGAGGGATTACTGAATATCATATGGTAATGAAAAAGGGTTGCTTAATTGCAAAGCCCATCCACTTCCTAAAAAATAAAAAAATATAGGAGCTGATTACTAAAAAATATATTAATCTTAAGACTAAAAGTGGACAGTATTTTAATCAAAAGGGATTGACTCCATTAAAAGAATAATAGGTTTTCAAAAAGTAGTATGTAATATCAAATAACGACACGCGTTTAGAATTAAGGAAAGAGTAAAAAGGGAAGGTGGGAATTTGGTTGAAGATGCCTGAGGTAAAAAAGGTAAGAGGACGAAAAATGTGTTGCAAGTGTTTTACCAGGAATCTCTGCTGAAGATCCGAGATACAGCAAATCAGCAGGATGGTCACGCTGAACGGAAGAAATATTGATGGGAGTCATGCAGCTATTTACCCGATAAGCAGATCATTGAGGTTGGTCAAACTTAAGTTGACGACCCGGTAGACAATTCAAGCGGTGGTTTGAAGATTTAAATGAGTTCAGATTGAACGATAACGAAAGGCTGCAGTAAGGAAAGGAAGGAAGGGAAGATGGCTGAGTCCAGGTGTTTTCCACATAATTGGATTCAAATTTTAGATTAATATATAGTACATATATTAAACGTCTACTGTGGAAATTAGCATTTTGCATACGTGTGAGGAGTTTGCACCCGACCGACAGCGAGAGTAGTAAAACCACACGAGCTAAGCAAAATGCAGTTTTCCCACGAGTTACGTACTAATTATGAAAGCGCATACGCAATGAATACTACTACGAACAGAATCACTTTCTATTCATCTAAACAAGAGATATAATGTTTATATTTCATATCAATCGTAGATAAAACAAGTTTAGAATTGAAGATCTACCATCTACCTAGGACTCAATAAAGCAAAATTAGATTTACTTAGAAAATCTGTCACTACCAACTTTATAAGACGGACTAGAAACCAACAAACAAAAAATTAAAAATAATTAAAAATTACTATAATGCCTAACCATTATACTATTTAAAGAAATTAGAAAAATAATTACAAGATAAAAAGAACTTTTTAGGTACTACGTTTTTTAATTNGCTTTGTGCTACGGCTTACGTTTCGTGATCTGAAGGGTCTGTAGGGCGAAATAGGGGTTGTAGGGCGAAATAGCTTCTATTTCAAGCGCGATCCTGGCCTTTTTCTCTTCTGAGACAGCGTTCCCATCAGTTATCCGGGATCTCAAATACTTGAAATCTCTGCCTCTTTAAATTCTTCTCCTCCGACCCGCACTTTATCCTCCCAGACATTGTTTCTTCTAGATGAAAACATATACTTCGTCTTCTTGGTGTTAACGACAAGGCTGCTTCCCGTTGTGAAACTTTCTTCCAAATCTGCATGCCTCCGAGCTATGATGTCCATATCATCAGCGAAGGTTATAATCTGGGTCATTTTGTTGTATATGGCACCACCCGAGAGAATCCTTCACATTGCTTTTCTAATGCCAGATTAAAAAGTGTCGTAGAAACAACATCTCCTTGTCTCAGACCTTGCCGGTGTCACTTCCAAGGTCCATATGTCTTGCAATAGTGCAGTTACTCTATGATTTAAACGCTCTCCTCCATTCTTCCATCATTCTGATGGGATATTATCTTCCCCCGGTGCTTCATTTGCGTTTAACTCTCTACTGCTATCCTCACCTCTTCTTTTTCTTCCGTTGGTGGAGTACAAGACCTTTATCTACTACTTCAATCTCATCCAGGTCACCCTCACTTATATCTTCCCAATTCCCTTGGTCACTTACTTCCTCTTCACCTTCTATTAATTCCTTAAAATATTCTGCCCGTCTCTCAAGTATCCTTCCCTTATCACCAATAAGACTTCCATCTTTATCCCTGCAAAAAACGTTGCGGGGTTGAAACCCTTTCCTCTGCTCCTTTACTCTCTGATGAAAAGCTCTTGTATCATTATTACCTTCAACCTCCTAGAACTGTTGAAAAAACAGAAACACCGGTCTAAATCTCTAGCAGAATCCTCGGCTGAGCATTGGAGGAGGGCACTTATACCATATCTCGATTCTATGATTTCATTACTTAAGGATTTTCAGAGGAAAACCTCCCAGGATAACTTTACAATCATTTCATTAATTCATTATAAAGGACGGGCGAAGAAGAGCTAAAAGAAAGGGCCCATTCTGAAGAAAATTTTTACAATTTAAAAGATATTGATTCTGTGAGTTGGCCCTCGACGGTCATTGACCAAAGGCGTTAAATACGTTATGGATTAATGTTCGTAAACATTAATTTGTAAATAAACGATTCCGTGTGAGTGAGTGGAATTGTGGTTTCATATATGGATAGATAAACAACTTGACAAGCAGGCTGGAAAACAATGGAAGTAGTGGATATTATTAAAGAAGCTAAAGCTTTTTTCCCTATGTACAACAAGTAGGTAATATTGAAAAATTATTTAGCACTCTGAGGTGGGTAAAAACATGGGTCAGATATATAATAGGTGAAACCAGGCTGAACGGATATTTATTAAGTGTTCATAGAAAGCTTAAGTCAGAAAAAAAAGAAAGAGATAGATTTAAAAGTAATTAATAATTTTGCTAATAATCCCAGGAAATTAATTAAATTATATATATCCAAATAGAATAATTTACCACCATAATTTACTGTATTTGACGTACTTGACAGTACTTTTAGGTTGATATTGTAAAATTATTTATTATTAAAACAAACTTGGGGATGGCTTAATTAATTTACTTTTTATGGGTCTCTCTAATGGTGGTGCAACTAAATCACTACATTTTTTTGAGGCCCTCATCCCCTCTCTTAAGATTTTACAAACTACTCCTATGCTACCGCTAAACCCCCCCCCCCCCCCTA
>KZ651062.1:1318127-1338534 GCA_001010745.2 Gerris buenoi
GGGGGGGGCTAAGCCCCCTCTGCCCCCCCTAGGATCGCCACAGTTTATATGTTTATAGTATATTGTTTATTTGTTAACTAGATAAGATAGAAGTTTCATAGAATAAACAAACGTGTTGCTCCTATTAATGATCACATGCCCCCCCAAAAAAATTTCAACGGCGCACTGTGCGCCGTTATACCCCCCTCGTGGGCACCCCTGTTTAATACCAGGGGCACAAAAGTTAGTATTACGTTTAAATCCATAAAACTCATTCCTACTAATCCAATTATCCCATAGAGAAAGGAAGGAAGGCAAACCCCCATCGCCAGGCATCGAACCGCGATCCCAACAACAAGTTAACAAAATGTTATGTCACTCTCTTATTATTAAAATTTTCCATAAATCGATATTGTTTTATATTTATTGTTTTTGTGCTTATGGAGGAAGATATATAACTTTTACTAATAGACTATAAAATCAAAGCTTTGACTGATTTAATCTTTCGTAAAAAATTGAAGCATACCAATTTTTTGTAAAACACATTGTAGATTAATAATTCATTCAATAGAAGTAATTTATATAATACCTTAGAATCTTACAATATTTGAACAATGGAGAGTGGGAGACTTTCATCTTATTTAATAATCTTCTATTACTTAAGTAATACTAATAATGAATGGTGTTTTCAAACTGAGTATTTTAATTAAGCATATATTTTATTATAAAAAAAAAACGATTACAAGAAGCTTACAAAAGAACACACTTTCTTATGTTTATGTTCTTCCCTCTGAGACATAAAAATTTAACCCCTTCTCGATCAATGCCTTCAACCTTAATCGTTCTTGTGAACATCATTTTATATTTAAATGGTTGATTACGATACTAGGTTCAAAGGAAGCACGAAAAAGCAATGTCCAATAGTGTCCACTTCGACTACAAGTGTACAAGATATTTTCTGTTCTAAACGTGCGCATACACTGTCCAACCAAACGATTCGCGAACAGTTCACAAACCATTTTGTTCGATAGTGTATACGCACTATTAACAGTTATAATTAGACTGAATTTTAAGTCAGAATAAAATTGCATAGTTTTTTGGCGTAGTCGATTCGTAATTTTACTCTTTCTGAGCCTGAAATGACTTTTTAACACCAAAATACCGGCTTCAAATACCCAAGTGGCGAAATCTAGTTCACACTGATGATTTATTGAATAAAGCGGCTGAAGTCTGGTTCTGTTGACGATCAGGACTAATAATAATCTATATATATAAAAGTTTTGTCTGTACATTGGTCAGAATATTGAAATTTTTTTAGATACTTTTTCGTTTTATACATCCCGAAAACCGAATCCGGCCTTAACTTTTTTCGTGTACTCGTATGTATGGATGTGTGTNATACAAAATAACCCCGGGAATCGATAGAGGATCAAATTTGAAGAAAAAATTCAGTATAAAGTTTTTTTTGTTAAATTAATATTTTTTGAGTTATTCGTAAAAAAAAGATGTCTTACAAAAAACTTTACAAAAATTCAAAAACAGATTTCATCAACATATCAAAGACATCTCAAACAACAACACCAACACAGCTATATCAGAACACGCACACAACACTAAACACAAATTATACACAGATAAATACAATATTTTACACACTGAAAAACACTACCAAAAACGACTTACATTGGAAATGAAAAAAGCCCAAATTCCCTGGGCGAAAGCTTTGTTAAAATAAAATAAAAAAGAAATAAAAAGGACTTTAATTCTAACTAACACCTAACTCCAGATAAGAATTCTCAGCTGTTATAACTTTAGGCAAACTATACCGATAAGATTTTCTCTTGTCTGAAGATTATACAATTTTTAAATAAAAGCAGTCTGCTACCAGTTGTCGTCAGATTTACTTAAGTATATACTTGTGTTAAATTGTTTACTGCATTACTGCAAGAAAATGTATACTCGTTTATACGTTTATAATACAAGTATATAAAATAAAAATATGCGAGAGCCTCTCACGCATTAGAAATGAAACTTAAGTTCTAAAATACATTGCTCTCTTTCATTTTTTGACGAATTTATTATTCCAGGATTAAGAAATGGGTATGGGAAATTTAATTGAAAAAAAAAAATATTGCTACGCTAAGGCAACATCATTTATTCCAATAAAAATAAATGTTTGTTTTGATTTGCAGGTCTTTAAATAGATTGAATGCAATTCATCTGTAAAAATGTTACACTTGGACGAGTCTCGAATCGCAAACTTCGTTACACGATGTCACTAAATGAAAAAATTCACTCTACCGCCGCCAAAGAAGTTTCTCTTCAAAAATATGTATGCAGAATAAAAAAATATATATGCTGCAAACTGCTGATATTGTGTAACTTGTCTTTAAGAGATACCCAAAGTTTTGGTCCCTCTCCGATTTGTCCGATTTGTTATAAAGGGGACTAACTGAATATCATATTATACTGTGGTAATGAAAAGAGAATTGCGTAACTGCAAAGCCCTTCGACTTCCTAAAAAAATCCCTTCACTAGTTGAGACACATAAAGGAAATAATAATTTAAACAGGTTTAATTCATCAAGACTAAATATATTTCGCCCTCTCTCAGGGCATATTCATTAGGCTGGCGNAAAAAAAAAAAAAAAAAAATGACTTTAAGCTGTTACGGCGTCCGCAATGATTGTTCAATGACTTCCCAGTCTAATTGGTTTTGTCTATTTTTATATTATCATTTATTTTACCCTTTTTTTGCATTATTAGTCAGTACTATACTACTTAGTTTATATCGGCTACTTTTTAAATATGTAGATAGACTCCAAACTATGAATTGGAGATTATTATATTCTTAGTCTTAGTAATGGAATTAAGCATGTATAATAAAGTCCTGATTTTATTCCTAGACAGCTTTGGAAACAAAACTATTAAGGAATTTAATTTAATTGCCAGGCCTACATGATTATAGGAAACATAGCCACTAATAACTAGCATGAGCCCCGCGCGGAGCGCGGGGTGAAAGCTAGTAGACAATAAAATGGATTTCTTTAATACTAAAAACAAATTGTAAACAGTAAATTATTAATTGTGTATAATTGCACTACAAAACTATACTAGAACTGCACCATTTACAGAACAATTTAGCTGCAACAACCACGTTCATCTTGAGCGAAGGCTAAAGGTGGATTCACACTTACGGTCTAGGTCCGGTCCGGTCTCGGTCCAATCCATTCCCACAGTCCGGTCAAACCCCGATCAGTCGAAGGTAAAATCTCCTCTCTTCAACATGCCTTTTAGTAAATTAACGCTGCGTAAAATAGCACTACTTTTAGAGGAGGAGGAAGAACGTAGCCTCGGTCCCAAAAACGTTTTTGGGTAAAAATTGTACAAAACCCTCTGTCCACGGACGTATTCTATCAATTTTTCATCATCCATTACAATAACAAAATAATAAACAATACTTTAAGTAATAACAACAAGTAAAACAGTAAAAAGAAAGAAATAAAAAATTTGCGGCAATAAAAAAGGGGGATTAGGCTCTAGATATGAAGGGAACCGATGGTTGACTGAAGGTATATTTGACTGTAGGCTAGGGTGGGTCGAAAAAACAAAATTTTTGAAAATTCAAAAAAAGCCCCTCCAGAAACTTGCCATATGGGAAGAAAGTCCCGAGGAAAATATTTGAGCCAAATCGGACTTGACTTAGGTCTCCCGAGGGGGGCTCAAAGTTTAGGAATTTTTGAAATTTGGAAAAATCACAGGTTTAACTGGGTTTTTTGACATTTTTGCGTGCTAAACTACTTTCAATATATAATTAATGTATATTTTCGTGATCTACGATGCTTATTGTGTAACAATGTAAGAAGAAGGTTATAGCGTTGAAAAGGAAGAATTCAGGTGTTAAACTTCTATTGAAGAGTTCAATTTAAGAGCTGACTCGATAAAAGGTTGAAAATTTCCAGTTTATAGTCAAACCACAAAGGCATCAGAAGGTTAATGGAACAAGTCCATGGAAGGTGCAAAATAAGAAGTTTTGTCATAAGCCAGGAGTACTACATTAAGGATATATAGTTCCAGCAGTGAAGAAGCAACAAAAGATTTTTCAGTTGGTAAGGGTTAAAAGATTTATTATAGCCCATAGGGGCAACAGTAAGAACACCTAACATATTTATAATGACGCAGGGTTGACAGAAAATAGATATGAGGAGATGACCTTCGACCAATTGCACCTACTTGGCTGTTTGTTTTAAGATAGCTCTGAATCGTGAAGAGGGAAGCGAANTTATTATAGCCCATAGGGGCAACAGTAAGAACACCTAACATATTTATAATGAAGCAGGGTTGACAGAAAATAGATATGAGGAGATGACCTTCGACCAATTGCACCTACTTGGCTGTTTGTTTTAAGATAGCTCTGAATCGTGAAGAGGGAAGCGAATTGGATTAAGGTGGATTCACACTTACGGTCTCAGTCCGGTCCGGTCTCGGTCCGGTCCGCTTCGATCAGGATATCTTTCTATGTTTTTAAATGGAAGCATTCACACCTCCGGTCTCGGTCCGCTCACGCTCCGGCCTCGGTTCGCTCACGCTCCGGTCTCGGTTCGATCCGGTCAAATCCAGGTTGCTTCCCGAGCGATCTTGATCGGAGCTCGACCGGAGCGGAGCGGGACCGGACCGAAGTGAGAAGGGCCTACTGTAGGCCCTTCCAACCTGGATTTGACCGGATCGAACCGAGACCGGAGCGTGAGCGGACCGAGACCGGAGGTGTGAATGCTTCCATTTAAAAACATAGAAAGATATCCTGATCGAAGCGGACCGGACCGAGACCGGACCGGACTGAGACCGTAAGTGTGAATCCACCTTAATCCAATTCGCTTCCCTCTTCACGATTCAGAGCTATCTTAAAACAAACAGCCAAGTAGGTGCAATTGGTCGAAGGTCATCTCCTCATATCTATTTTCTGTCAACCCTGCTTCATTATAAATATGTTAGGTGTTCTTACTGTTGCCCCTATGGGCTATAATAAATCTTTTAACCCTTACCAACTGAAAATTCTTTTGTTGCTTCTTTACTGCTGGAACTATATATCCTTAATGTAGTACTCCTGGCTTATGACAAAACTTCTTATTTTGCACCTTCCATGGACTTGTTCCATTAACCTTCTGATGCCTTTGTGGTTTGACTATAAACTGGAAATTTTCAACCTTTTATCGAGTCAGCTCTTAAATTGAACTCTTCAATAGAAGTTTAACACCTGAATTCTTCCTTTTCAACGCTATAACCTTCTTCTTACATTGTTACCTTTTTCGAGTGATAATAGATCTATAATTAGATATTATCCTTTTAGGAACTTTAACTGATACTACCTAGATTTTCATATTAAACATACATAGTGTATCTTAAATTGGCTTCTAATATACTTACATTGTAACAAAAAAATCACAGTTTACAAGGTTTAGTTCTGCTCTTGAACTGAATCTTGTATAAACGGCCGCTCTATTACCTCGATAATTGATCTTTTTATAAAACTGCATGTGATTTTTTTTCCCCAGTTCCAAAATGCACCGTGTAATCAAAATCACATTGAACGCATGAAAATCCGAATTCAAAAAGCCTTGGTTCCTTAACAAGCTGTTTCAACGGCCTTGCCTAACAATGGAATATTCTCTTTATTATACCCAAGAATGAGTATCTAATGCGTAATTTCTCTTACATTTCCTTACGTATTCAAAAAAACTTATTTAAAAAATCCCTACTAAGTTTTTTTGCGCCCGTACGCCGTACAAATCTTGTTAAATATACATTTTTTAGGGTAAAAATGTCTTTTTTATATACCTACGTATCGAATTAGAAATATTACATGGGTTAAGATTGCGTCGAGGCGGAAATTATTTTGATTTAATGAATGAATTAGTTAAGGTATGCAAAGAATTCCCTATTGAGCAGTAAGATGTTCAGGCGATTGGTAAAATATTCAATATACACATCATTATTCCGATACCCCTAGTTATTACCTTGGCAGATTTGAAGGTAATTTCCTAAATAATAAAATACATAATATTACAAGATAAAAAGAACTTTTTGTATACTGTTTTTAATTTTTTTGTCATAAATTTGAAACCCGTCAAAATAAAGATCGTAAATATGGGTCATGTCAAAACAAATAAAATAACTAGCGGATTTTTTCCGAACTAACTTTCTATGCGGAACATTTGCGAATACTGAAAACGAGTTAAATTCTGCTGAAAGAATTTAAATAATGCATTGTCATCGTGTTCTGAGCTACTCTAAAAGTTTCAAATGTCAAGCTACTCGGGAAGTTAGTTAAAATTCGATTGCAAGATTTGTACTGGACCCACAAACAAACAAACAAACAAGAAAGCAAGCTAATAAAAACGTAGTAAAAAATATGAAACATTCGTAATTCCCACTACTTTTTTTTACGTATTAGATTGTCTTATTTTTATTTGTCAGATTAGAGAGGTGATAAATAGGTTGACACCGTGAATTAATTCCAATCACTAATATTATGTAATTTATTAATGATTAAGACATTATGACAAAGCAATAACGACATCCAATCCAACCCATCATCCCACAAAATAAAAATGAATCAAACTTATAAGACTCATGAATGAAATCCCACACAACCAACAGCTCTGTAGTATATAACTAACATGCGCACACTACACTAATTCTAAAAATCTTGCGCTGCATTCAACCACATCTATAAACAAGTTTTAACCACTCCCACCTACACCGGAGATCAACTGGAAAAGAAGGTATATTTACTTATTATCTATCAACCAACTATAGTCATTACGATCTAAGTCATTTTACACATATGTAAATATTGCTTCTGTACCAATAATGTTGGAGTTTCTTTGTTTTTTTTAATGACTTTATTTTTACATCCTGAAAAACAAATTGAAAATTGGCTACGATATCTCGTTCTCGTTGATAAATATTTATGGTCAAAAGTAAAAAAAAAAAAATTGGGGGTTTTTGAGAATATCTCGCATCCTATGGCTCGGAGACTAATGAAGGATATCGAAATTGAGGAAAACAAAATTTTCCACAAATATAATCTTATTAATTTTTTTACGAACAATGGACGATTTACGGAATATCTATATCAATATCTAGTGTCCCTCACCGCACAATCTTTAAGTATTTTTAAGAAGATCTCGCTCTTTATGGCTCGGAGACAAATTGAGGATCAGATCAAATTTTAAGATTTCAAAATTTCACTCAGAAAAGATACTGTTCTTTTATTACACGCAACAAACCGTTTAATGTAATAGATAAAACAGTGCACTGGAGTTCTACTAAAAAGTTTCTACTTTTTTTATCTTTGACCTTGAATATCTGTTGACTCTAACGCGATCTCGTTGCTGATTTTCACAATATGTTTTTCAGAACGTAAAACTGAAGCTATCGAAAAAAATTGAAGCTTCGAATTTTTTGGTGCTAAAATTACTGAAAACAATAATTATGAATTTACAATCACAACTAAAAGAACAGAATACAAAAAAGAGAACTTGTCAAACTCATCCAAACAAGCAAAATTTTATTCACTCTTAGAGTTTTCTGCTGCAAAAAAGTCGCAGAAAGAAGTATTCAACCCGAAAAATATCATACTCAACTAAATCAAAAATACACTAGCAATTAGAGTGGCACATGCGAGGAAGCTATCCTATCGCGTATACTTTTATGATTTTAGGTTTTAAAATCCAATATTGTTTATTTATTTAATTTCCTCTCAAATAATCCCTGGTTTCCTGGTCTCGAGGCCCATAGGCTCACTGTGCTATTGAAGAGGTAAGTCAAATAGAGGGTGGTGGAATCAAGCAACTTCCTACTCTCCTCGTCTATCTCCCTCCCCGCATTCTCTCCATAATAAAAATAAAAACTATTAATAGTTTTAGCGATCTTTAACACATCAAAGCGGTGTCACTGTTGGTTATATAAAATATTGTGTTTGAAAAAAATGTTTGTCTCGTTAAATAGATGAAGTTAATTTTTTTTTTATCATTAAATACGTTTCTACAATAAAAATGTAGTGAAAGAATAAGTTTGACAAAGACTACAATATATAAGAATGTCGGGAGAGATACAGTTCGATAAAGTTTAAAAAATTATATAAATTATACAAATATTTTGAAAATGATTCAAAAGAAGGAATAACTTTTAAAATTACTTCAAATACTTCTTTTTATTCAAGTTAACTGCCCCTAAATATTTCTCGGAATAAAAAAAGGGAAGAATTTCTTTAATGTTATTTCTAACTGTGACATTAGTTCCGAGTAATTATATCATAAATACGCAATATTTCGACCTTTTTTTAGGGGAAGGTCAATCAAACAATTCATATTACGAATATAGTAATTTTAACTACAAATATACAGTGTATAAATGCATCACACTTGCATTTCGCACTAATTAAACTTTATTTACAGAATAGTTCATTTACTTTTATCCTGCAAGATAATTAATTTTACTTGAGTGATTATTTTAAAACAACAAAAAAACAAAAACAAGGACAAAATAACTATTAAATTATCCCGATAAAAAAAACTAATATTAAAACTTCAAAATTAGAACAACTTAAAAAGTTGTATGATAAAAAAAAAAAACATCATACTTGATTCAACCTAAATGAAAAAAAGCCTACACAAAAAAATCAAATATACATCAGATATGGCAAGATAAGTAAGGTACAACAGGTATTGCGGATACCAGTCCAATTTTTTTTTAACTCTCCTGATTCGTGAAGGCCGAAGAAAGGTACTAGTTAAAGTCACCTGAGGACTTTGACATAGCTTGAGACTTGATAACCTGACAGTGAAGTAATTCAGGTCACTCACACGACAATCTTTTAACTAAACCCACCTGTCATACCAGCTTAACTACATGGCCTGATACCTGTCACTGTGCAAGTTATATAGCTAGCAGGTATTTGCACAGTAAAGCATTATAAGTCTTGATTATTGTATAGTTTAATTTGTCAATGTTCGAACAACTTTTTTATTTTTTTTTTTTAAAGGACGCTCTATTATCTATTTATAGTTGCATTTAATTAAATGGCATTTTATTTACTTATTTGAGTTTGAAAGCAATTATAATAATACTAAATAAGTGTAAAAACACGGTGATGTACTCGTAATAAAAATTATGGTAATTTCATTTCACTTTTTAGCCATTTTAATCATGGCAATAAAAAAAGAAAAACAAGTGCATTATCTAACCTATGTCACTGCATATATTGTTAAAAGAATATCTAGGATTAGTAATATAATTATTAAATTATTTATGAACTAATTTTTCGGAATAATAATGATGATGATTGATGATAAATGTTTTATAAATTAATAGTGAGATGATAAACGGAAATTATTAGTAAGCCGGTCAGTAAAAGTTTTAATTTTTTTGAAAGTTATTAAACCTAAATTTAATATATTGTTTTCTTAAGTTTAGAGACAGTAAGGTTAAATGTAGAAAAAGTTAAGTTTAATTTAGAAATTATCAAAGCTAAATTCAGTTTAGAGACAGAATAGTTCAGTTCAGAAATAAGGAGGTTTAGTTTAGAGATAAAAAGTAAATTTTTACTTACTAAAATTTTAGTTTACAGAGAATTAATAAATTAAGTTAATGTCAGTTTAAAAGCAGCAACATTCAATTAAGAAATAGTAATATTTACATTAGAGGTTAGAGATAATTAAAGTTAAGTTCAGCTTAGAAGTTAAGTTGTTATATCATCAAATTCTCTGTCAAATGATAAATAAGGAACTACAGCTATAAATAATAATTAAATTGAAAAAAACTTATTGAATGGGCGAAGAAGAATAATATTCTGCCTGGAGTTTTATAAGAATATATTTTACTAGCTGAGATGCACTCCTGATCACTATATCCGAACATCAATTTTTACGATTCATACTACGGAACGATTAAATATTAATTTAAATCAAATTATACTTATTATTAATCCCGGCGCTGGAGCTTGTTTTTCTCTGACTGTTTCCCGTAGTTAATAATAATTATAATTTGATTTATATCCGAACATTGAAGGGGTAAACACAGCAGTGACGGATCTAGGCTTTCCGGCGCCCGGGGCAAGAATTTTTTTCGGGATTTTTTCCCTTATTGAAAAAGACAACATCATTGAAAAAATTGAAATTTGAATTATTCTACTGTACTGTCTTCTTAACGTCATACTCTTCTCTCAACCCTACATATTTGCCTTTCACGCTGTAAGAGTTGCCCACCTAATCCTTAGAGAGAAGAGAGAACTTAGGATGTGGTCTATTATTTGAAGAAGCATTATTTGAAACCTCGTCTCTGGTGTTCATTCAATACTTTCATCCTAACATATTTCATCAGCTATCCTTTTCATTTTTCGTTTACGCACCTCTTTAAATTGATGATCTATGTTAAGGCCTTCAGCTAAGGTCTTAGCTTCAGTGACTGCACCTCTTGCATTATTTTCCCTAGTTTCCTCCTGTATAAGGTGGTTATTGGGGAGAACTAATTGAGCAATTGTATATATTTTTTCTGGAGTTGGTTGACAATGTCAATCCTAGTTAGCTCCTTGAATCAGAAGCAAGAAAATATCACAAATTCAAAAGTGCTAATACTTTTTAAAAGACTCCTAGCTTCTGGTATTGTTTCAAAACTTGAAGTCAAACATGCTACCATATCATTTAAAGCAGTAATAATTCCTCCAAGATGCTTGAAAATAACTATTACAGCTTCCCGCTTTCTTGACCACCTAGTTCCGCTCTGTAGCTTGAGAGAGATAGGAATGTTTTTGAGCAAAACTTCTCCACCTATTAGTTGATGCTGCTGGGTCATTCTCAAATTATTTGGCTTTTTCGGTTTTGCTCACAATGGAAAATGTCTGAAAAAAAAAAATTAATTGAATACTTATGAATTTTGCAGTGAATGTTGACTAACTATTCTTTTAATCAAATAACCCTGAAATTTGTGAGTTAATTATCAATTTTTTTAAATTTCTCAAATTTTGTAAGATGAATTGCATTTCATGAACAAGAGTGTTACCAAGTATGCCACATTAAAATTATTTATTATTTGTCAATGCAATCTAGTAAATCCGTAGTTTTTAGAAGTGTGCGAAGTTTTTTAGTCCATAGTAGTATTATATTCTACTTTTTTTATTTTTTGATAATATCTATAATGTAGTTTCAACAAGAGTGTTACCTTCAAGAAGATTTTACAATTTAAGGTTTCCAATTGTATCTATATAAATCAATTTTAAGAAACGAAAATGTCACAAGGGTTTTGAGAGGCGTTGTATAATATTATAGTTTAGCATTATTGAAACTATATGTTTGTATAGAGGGACAAAAATGTTAAATTACCATCGGTAACACTCTTGTAAACGGTANAGGATTTTTAATGTTCTGGGATTTTTTTATTTAACTTCTTCCACTGTGAGATCTTCCTCCTTAGCCACATGGGAAAATGCCTGCTCGGAAAATAATTTGCACGAATAGGTGACCAGAAATTCCCCTTTACCAAGTGTAATCATTTCCTTTCTGCGAATTATTCTATTGTAATAAAATCCTTATTCTAATCTCCTCAACCATAGCCAGTTCCTCCGTTTTACCGTCGACGGATTTATACCTCCAACCGCGTTTCACCTGCTCAAACCACAACCCCCCGAGATACAGAATATGTATAATGATATTTCTTTTTTTTTGCGAATCCTCATAAAAAAATTTCCATCTTGGAGTCACACCAAAAAATTTAAATTGAAAAATCATATAAGTCTAACTTTAATGCATGTGCAAATGTGAAATTACGTATACAAGGTTTTGAATCAATTCGGTTTTGACTTTTAATGCATTAATTTACAGTGGGTTCCAAATATTTTTAGTTCTTGGCGTCCCTACAGATTTATATTGCGCCAAAGGCGCTTTTGCAAATCAGAACAGCTATAGCGAATACATAAATAAAATTTTAATTTTATTTATGATGGAAACATTGGTTTCCAAAAAATTTTTGTTTCTCTGCTGCGGCGTTGCTGATTTCCTGTTACTCCAAGGACGCCCATCGTCAATTTCATTTAGTAAACTTTAATAGGTGTTTAATTAAATTCAATTGCATTATTTTCCAAACAGTTTTTATTTCTTGGCGTCATTGCTGATTCCTCTTGCTCTAAAGGTGCCATAACAATAACAACTACACGTCCAGATCTTCATTTATTGTCTCTGTAGCATTAATTGCTAAGTATTATGCTATACTGGAACCCGTAGCAAATGCACTTCAATCGAAGACTCTAGACATAGTCAAAGGCAACAACCATAATCAGCCTATTCCTGACATACTACGACTTCATCAAAGATGCGGAGAACGTAACAACTGGCATATTGAAAGAAGCAAATGGCAAAGCACATGGTAATTGATGCAAGGCATATTGAAAGAAGCAAAGCAAAAGCACATGGCTTCTCATTTAAATGCAGATATAACTGCCACTCGCATTCCTGGCCGACAGAATCATAGAAGTAATCCTCCAGCCGAAAATCCATCCAAATTTTGGAGAAGGGCTCTCATAATTTCCTTCTTAGATTCTATGCTGTAGACAAATCGCCAGCATTTTCATTGACGAATTACCATCCTAGTAAGATGAGAGATGTTTCATTGGAGCAATGGAATGAAAGTACTTAATCCAGTGTAGCTATCTACAATTAAGAAGGAATAGAAAGAGAAAGGGGAAGCGCCACACAATTATGGTTTTAAAAAAGAGCGAATTGTTTTTTCCGGCAATTAGAAAGGCTTTGCTGATATTGCTTTCACAGCCCTGCATATAATGTGCTCTACCTAGCGTTAGCGTACATTTAGCTCCCTTAGCCGAATAAAAACAAGGCTAAGAAGTACATGGTGAAAACAGGTTAAATGGGTTAGCCATTTTGAGCATTCACCAACAATGAGTTTTCGCTAACAAGGAGCAACTAGTGGAAGCTGTAATTAAAAAAAAAAGTTTCTAATCCTCGAAAATTATTGTTTATGTAGTATATTGACATTTGTAAATAATTGATTTGTTTAGTTTTGTTGACATAAGTTTGTCAGTTGTTAAAAAACTTGATTTTCAACTAATATATCCTTATATGTATATATTACAAGTGGCGCAGTCGGTATCTAGAACATACGCATAATGGACACGGTTGCGGTTACAAGTATTCGGCTTTAAAAAAAATCACAGGGAAGTACTTAGTCCAAGTACTTTTTAGGGTTTTGTAGATGAGTAAGCATACCCATTATGTAAATAATGATTTCTTGTCTTCAATCTAAAAGTTCCGGGTTCGATCCCCCGGGGGGTCACAATGTTTTTTATCAGTAATAAACCAATAAGGAACGCAAAATTTAAAAAAGCAAATATATATTTGTGTCCTACTCTTCAGCAGCTTTCATTTGATACCCAACTCAAAATTTTAAAAAAATAAAATTTTGGGCAAATTTTAAATTTTCGCGCCTAAAATTGGCAATTTTTGAAAATTTAGGATGAACTCCCGGAATTTTCATCGCGCCATAATAAGGTATTAGCATGAATTATTTCGAAATTTTAGCACCAGCCGATCTATAGTGGTTGGGGGGGGGGAAATTTTTTTTGGGTATATTTTGATTTTTTTAACCTATAAGGAATGCAAAATTTAAAAATGTATTTAGATATTTGTTACCTACTATTCAGGAGCTTTCATTTGATACCCAACTCAAAATTTTAAAAAAATAAAATTTTGGGCAAATTTTAAATTTTCGCGCCTAAAATTGGCAATTTTTGAAAATTTAGGATGAACTCCCGGAATTTTCATCGCGCCATAATAAGGTATTAGCATGAATTATTTCGAAATTTTAGCACCAGCCGATCTATAGTGGTTGGGGGGGGGGAAATTTTTTTTGGGTATATTTTGATTTTTTTAACCTATAAGGAATGCAAAATTTAAAAATGTATTTAGATATTTGTTACCTACTATTCAGGAGCTTTCATTTGATACCCAACTCAAAATTTTAAAAAAATAAAATTTTGGGCAAATTTTAAATTTTCGCGCCTAAAATTGGCAATTTTTAAAATTTTTCGATGCACTCCCGGAATTTACATCACCCCACAATAGGGTATTAGTATGAATTATTTTGAAATTTTACATCCAGCCGTTATATGGTAGTTGAGGGGGGGCAATTTTGGGTGTATTTTGATTTATTTGACCAATAAGGAAAGCGAAATTTAAAAATTTATTCATATATTTGTAATCTGCTATTCAGCAGCTTTCATTTGATACCCCACTCGAAAATTAAAAAAAATCTAAATTTTTGACTTTACCGCATTTTTTCGAATTGCGCATGCGCATATTAAATTTTTAACTTTTGTGTATATGTCCTGTGTTTGGGCCCGGAAGTTACGCCAGTGTTATAAATTTCAGCATTTTAGCTTAAATGGTTCGGGCGCTATGAGCCAAAGAGCGACGGACAGACGGACACATCACCCTCGGCATAAGGGTTTTGAGAAGTATCTACAAAACCCTAAAAAAGAAAAGAAAAAAAAATGCCTCCTAAGAAAATAATTGGGAAAGGGAAAACAAAACGCCAAAACTTCCCTTCTGTCTCGGAAGTGAGTTCGGAAGACTCGTCAAAAGCTTATTCTGAGGTTACTGTTCGAAGAAAATGTAGACCAAATGTTCAAGAAGTCATGATGGAATCCCGAGCGGGTACAAGCTCTGAGATCATGACTGAAAACTTTGGGCTTTCTTGTGCAGATAAAATACGCCATTCCCGTTGTCCTGCATTTGACCCATCTTTAGAAGATTGGGAGTACTACGTCTTACGCTAAGAAAACGAGATGGCTATGCAAGGGTTTTTGGATAATGCATGTCCTAAGATGATCAAAAGTCGGTGCACATGGTTTCAAAATTTTAGTGGATCATTTTAGGCCAACTCCGTTAAAATCCATTTCTTATGAAAATTTAATTGAAGTTTTAAACCAATATTATTGTGTAAATACTTGTGTTTTGGCTGAGAGAATACAATTCGCAGCATGCAAAAGGAAGGATGGAGACACTGTAACAACATTTTTAGCAACGCTACGAAGTCAATCTAGTAAGTGTGAATTTGGAAACTCATTGGAGGAGCGCCTAAGAGACCAACTGGTCATAGGAATAAACGAAACAAATTGGCAACGGGAAGTCCTAAGACTACATCCTACGAACAGTTCGCCTTTGAAAGAAGTTAAAAATACGCTCATGGCTCTAGAACAGGCATACTCTCAACATCGAAGAATCAATGACATTACCATCCAAAATAGTTACTCAAGTACTAATAGAGTTGCTGAACAGAGTAATTCTAAACGTGAAAAACATCTCCGTGAACTAAGAAAAGGTGAACACTGTTTAAATTGTGGCTGGAAGGTCCATGATGACAAACAGAAGTGTCCTGCTCTTGGACAGTCATGCCTGGCTTGCCAGTCGAAAAACCACTTTGCGAGAGCATGCGTGAAGTCTAAAAGAGCTGTAATATTAAAACAAAACTATGATAAACAACCGAAACAACAAGGAAACAAACAAATGCGAAAAATTGATATAAAAAGTGAAATTGTTACGGATTCGGATTCAGATGCTAACATAAATACAGTAAAGAAAGGCTCTAAAGGAATGCTGGATGTCCTACTGAATGGTCGTAAGGTTGAAATGCTCTATGACCCTGGCGCTTGTCATTCAGTAATAAGCAAAACCTTATGGAAAGAAATTGGTTCTCCGCCACTAACTCCAACTAGAAATCTTACAGCCTACACGGACATAGACATAGAAACCATGGGAAAAACTACAGTAACAGTGACAGCATTCGGCAAGAAAAAACAGTTACCTTTATACGTGGTAAAAGAGTCCGAGATTCCTCTTTTTGGATTTAAGTGGACGCTAGAATTCAAGTTACCATTACCTCCAGGGATAAAGGTTTGCAATATCGATAAAAAGAAAACATCGGGTCAGACGACGAAGAACATAATCCACAAAGATCTGGAAGAAGTTAAGGTTATAATGCAAGAGTTTAAGGATTTATTCCAAGAAGAGCTGGGAACGGTTAAGGGTTACAAAGCAAAAATCCACATGCGGCCAGACGCAGTACCAAAAGTTTTCAAGCCACGCCCAGTTCCTTTTGCGTTAAAGTCTCAACTCGAAACAGAATTGAAAAGATTGGTGAGCATAAACGTACTTGAGCCTGTGGACGCGAACAGAACACCAATAGAGTGGGCGTCCCCAATTGTGGTTGCACCTAAACCGAATAACAAAATTCGTGTATGTGCAGATTTCAAGGTAACAATCAACAAACACATAATTATAGATAGACACCCATTACCACGTTTCGAGGACATCTTAGCAAAACTAAGAGGGGGACACGAATTTACAACAATCGACCTCAGAGATGCCTACCTTCAAGTTGAGGTAGATGAAAGTTGTAAAAAGTATTTCACTTTAGCTACACATCTGGGTTACTTTTCATTTAGAAGGCTACCGTTCGGAGTATCCTCAGCCCCAGGTATTTTCCAAGGACTAATGGACACTATTTTGGCTGGTATGACCAACGTAGCTTGTTATTTGGATGACATCATAATTACAGGGAAGTCAAAAAAAGAGCACATGGAAAATATTAAAGAAGTTTTGGAAAGATTGAAGACTTGGGGCATGAGAGTAAAATTAGAAAAGTGCAAGTGGTTTGAGAAGCAAATCAATTACCTCGGGCACCGTCTAGACAAAACTGGTATTCACCCTACAGACGAACATTTAGAAGCCATCAAGAAAATGCCTGTCCCCAGAAATCAGAAAGAACTGAGGTCATTCTTGGGAAGCGTCAATTACTACAGCAGATTCGTACCAAATCTACAAACTGTATGTGCTCCACTTCATAGGCTATTAAAAAAGTACTCCCGGTGGGAATGGTCAAAAGAAGACGAGATGTGCGTTAACAAGTTAAAAAAACTAATAACTTCGTCGAGCACATTAGTTCATTTTGACCCTGAAAGAATTACTATTGTAGCTGCTGATGCGAGTGAAGTTGGAGTGGGTGCTGTATTATTCCAGAGGATGGAAGATGGCTCAGAAAAACCGGTAGCCTTCGCTTCAAGAACTTTACAACCTGCAGAAAAACGCTACTCTTCAATTGACAGGGAAGCTTTGGCTATTATGTTCGCTATCAACAAATTCCATCAGTACATATATGGACGTAAATTCATTCTGAGGACGGATCATAAGCCTTTGATGTTTTTGCTTGGTGAAAACAAAGAAATTCCGAAAACGGCGGCAAATCGACTGACAAGATGGGCAATACTACTTTCAGCTTACACATATGAGATTCAGTATTTACCGGGAAAGACAAACGCACCAGCTGATGCCCTGTCAAGATTACCAAGCGATTCCCAATACGTGGAACAGGGAAGTGAAGACGAAGTATTGGATAAACATCTATTCCAGTTACGTTTAAATGACCTACCAGTGACCAAAAGGAAACTGCAGATGGCAACCTTGAAAGATAAAACTCTGTCACAAGTTATAAGGTATTTAGATCAAGGCTGGCCAAGGAAAGGGGAATCAGAAGAATTGGTTACGCAGCAATACTATACCAAAAAAGAAGAACTTTCTCTGGAAGAAAACATCCTTCTATGGCAAGGGAGAATAGTTGTACCCAGTGAGTTACGAGGAGTAGTCTTAGCTATGTTACATACTGGACATTCAGGAGTAATAGCTATGAAGTCTATAGCAAATTTTCAGGTGTGGTGGCCCAAAATGTTTCAGGACATAGAAACATATGTTAAACGGTGTAGTCCGTGTCAACAAACAAGGCCAAGTGAAGCTGAAGCACCATTGTATTCATGGTCTCAGCCAGCTAAGCCCTGGTCACGGACATAGATGCGACATAGACACGGACTATGCTGGCCCGGTTGAAGGGTTTTACTATCTAGTGGTCGTGGACGCTCACTCGAAATGGCTTGAGGTCTTGCCAACAAAATTGTCAACATCGGGAAGAACTATAGAACTGTTACGTACGTTATTCAGCCAGTTTGGTATCCCGAAAACCCTGGTATCCGACAATGGTCCCCAATTTACAAGTGGAGAGTTTCAAGAGTTCTGTAAACGAAACAACATAACACACATTCGAATTACACCTTACCACCCAAAATCTAATGGTTTGGCAGAACGCGCCGTAAGAACATTTAAAGAAAGGTTTCGCGCATCAGCTCCAGGTAACAAAAATCTTCGTCTCGCTCAGATATTGTTGAGTTACAGAAACTCCGTACACGCATCCACAGGAAGAAGTCCTGCTGAACTCATGTTCGGTAGACGAATCCAAACAAGTTTAGACTTACTTAAGCCCTCTCTTGAGGATCGAGTGGACCAAACTCGCTGCAAGCAAAANCCGTGTCATTCTTGAGCGGAATTTACTATGAGAACCTCCCTTTTCTCCCACCGAGAACCTCCCCCTAACCCCTCTTATGTCTATCGTACTCTTAATAACAGTTAATTATATCACTCTCTCTGAACTTGTTTGTTTACAAAACTTTTTTAATAATATAGATTATTAATTATTTAAAATTTATTAGAAATGGAAACCATAAATCAAACAAATACTTGCTTGGATGAATCTATTACAACCCATGAAGTTTTAGAAACCATAAGTAATTTAAATAATAATTTCATACCCCGTATCTAATGAATTAAGCTACTATCTTTTAAAACACCTGCCTGCAAATATTTTATATACTTTGCGGTTGTTATTCAACAAAATTTTGGGAACCTGGCGTCGCGTCGTTCCTCTGTAATGATAGATTACGATACCCACTTCAATATTTTAAAAAAGAAGACAAAGATGACTTCAATAATTACCGGGGTAATTGACTGATTAACTATTTTCCGCTATTATAGTTAACAGTCTTTCACACTTATGGGTCGAATGCCACTATGTAATGCCTGATATTCAGGAACGCTTTAGTAGAAACAAAAGTTTTATCGATAACATTTTTTATATTAAATATACAATCGTACGGAACCATCTTAGGTTACCTTCCTTTCGTAAAAGTGGAAAATTATCTTTGTAAAAATAAATTTTCTACTGAGGTGAATCCTACAACACAAATAATTGTCTTCCATTAAAAGTCTCTACAACCGTGCTCAAACTGAGATCATTTACAATAATAAGTTTTGTTTGAAGCAGCGACTAAAAAGGCTGTAAGGATGTCGAGCTGTAGCAAACTCAAGTCAGAGCAAAAATAATTCTTTCAAAGCCGAACTTAAAACCTTTAGCCTGTGCTTTTATCTTTAAAATAAGGTGTCCAGGTTTGGTCGTTTCGCTATTTTGAAGAACTGGAAAAAGCAAACTATTACCTCTTAAAAATTAACTTTTCACAGAATCACAGTTAATAGAACTCAAAGAATATCTTAAAATTGTTCAGCTGAGGTATTAAAAAGATTTTTGAAGAAACCTTAGATTTTTTTTTTCTTTTGGTTTTTAGTCCCGTTCGACTGCTCATTGGGTCATTACAGGACGGGGGGTTATCCGACCACTTTACTCATTATTATATCACTATTATTTTATATTTTATTTACGTGCAACTCGAGCTTAAGAAGGCAGGACAAAATGGATCAGCAGACATATTTATTTATTTATTTGGACATAAATTTCTCTATTGGTTCGCTGACACAGCTTCAAAACGCGCATCTTTGTCATAAAATAGTACATTACACGTCTAGTGGAGTTTGTACCCGAGCGACAGAAAGGGTAGTAAAACCACACGAGCAAAGCAAAATGGAGTTTTCGCACGAGTTGCGTACCGTACTTTATCTACAATTGCTTCATATCAATAATAAATACAGGAAAAAATATTTAATAAACTTCCTATAATGTAAGTTCGTATTTTTTCTCTTTTGATAAAGATGACTTTCATTTATTAGTTGTATTTTGTGCCGAATTAATTATTTTGGGAAGAGTATTATTCTCCTCATTTTTATCATAATGACATAAATCAATCATTGTTCTTCTCTAAAAACTCGATAAACAAACAGAAAATTAGTTTTGTTAAATGTAAAAAAAACTCGCTAATCGTGCATTAAAGTGAAGAATTCTTCTCTTTTACCACACTAGGGCGGAAAAAAAGAAAAATTATGAAACGCGCATGCGCAATGAATACAAAGTTTGTAAAGAATCACTTTCTACGCATAAAAAAGAAACACAATGTTTATATTTCGTATCAATCGTACATAATAGTACATTACGCGTCGAGTGTGGAAAGTAGCATTTTGCATGCGAGTGTGGAGTTTACACCCGAGCGACAGCGAGGGTAGTAAAAACACACAAGCAATGCAAAATGCCGTTTTCGCACGAGTTGCGTACCGTACTTTATCTACGATTGTTAGATTTTAATAATAAAT
>KZ651062.1:1342907-1353208 GCA_001010745.2 Gerris buenoi
ATATACAGTAGTCGCCGCTTAATGTGATCACTTTGGGACCAAAGCCTAGTGATCACATTAACCGACTGATAATAATAAGCAAAATCTCATAAGTTAAGCTTTTATTATGTTTTTATTGGATCAAAATATAAATATAAATAGATAACACCGGAAAATTCTTATATTCCCGCTAATAGCCTAAATAATCCGTGCTAATAATGGGGGGAAAAAATAAAATAAAAAAATAACAAAGCAAACGGCACTACTGGAAGGAGTGTAATACTAAAAAATAAAAATAAATAAATAAAAATAGGGTAACACAGTTTATTACGTACACATAAACACATGCGGTTTACACATTATAAAAAAAAACAACAAATAATTAAAATGGCCCTAATATATTTTACATTTCTTTCCTTTCATTCTCCTTACATTCTTTTCTCAGAAACTATTCTTTTAGAGCACACTCAACATCTTCTAGTCCTCTCTGTTTTCTTATGCGAATTTGGTTCTCATTCTTTAAAGCGACAATCCCGATATCCTTCCGTTGTTTTAGAAGTTTATTCAGCAATGGCTGANTGTGCCGAATTAATTATTTCGGAAGGCGTATTATTCTCCTCATATTCTTTATAATCACTTAAATCCCTCATTGATTTTCACAAAAAAATCGATACAAACAGTTACTTTTATTAAATAAACATCAAATTAGTTATTTTAAATGTAAGCAAACTCGCTAATCGTGTGTAAAGTTGAAGAATTATTCTTCTTCTTTTCGTCACTAGAGTGGAAAAAAAGAAGAAATTATTCTTCATTTCGTCACTAGAGTGGAAAAAAGAGGAATTGTTCAAAACTATGAGACACGCATGCGCAATTAATATAGGTGTGTAAAGAATCACTTTCTACGAATCTAAACAGAGATACAAAGTTTATATTTCGTATCAATCGTAGATAAAAGTAATTAACTTATTGTATATACAAGTTTTCAATATAATTTATACCCCTGTATGTATGAATCTTCAACTTTCTAATAACTTTAAATATTTATTAACGATATATTTTTTAATTTTAAGTTTAAGGTAGCATACAACGGAAAGTTTAAATTTTAATTTTAATCAAATCATAATTATTATTAACAATGGGAGACAGATAGAGAAAAATAGACTCTAGTGTATGATTTTAAAATAATATATGTAAATGTGTTTATAATTTGATTTATTAAACACAGTTTACCTTTCCTACAAAAAGATTAAAATAATTAATGAATAAAAAACTTCCAAAACGAGAGTCACTGTTTTAAATAAATACAGTAGTCGCCGCTTAATGTGATCACTTTGGGACCAAAGCCTAGTGATCACATTAACCGACTGATAATAATAAGCAAAATCTCATAAGTTAAGCTTTTATTATGTTTTTATTGGATCAAAATATAAATATAAATAGATAACACCGGAAAATTCTTATATTCCCGCTAATAGCCTAAATAATCCGTGCTAATAATGGGGGGAAAAAATAAAATAAAAAAATAACAAAGCAAACGGCACTACTGGAAGGAGTGTAATACTAAAAAATAAAAATAAATAAATAAAAATAGGAAAAATGTTTATTACGTACTCATAAACTCATGCGGTTTACACATTATAAAATAAACAAATAATTGAAATGACCCTAAACATATTTTACATTTCTTTCCTTTCATTCTCCTTACATTCTTTTCTCAGAAACTATTCTTTTAGGGCACACTCAACATCTTCTAGTCCTCTCTGTTTTCTTATGCGAATTTGGTTCTCATTCTTTAAAGAGACAATCCCGATATCCTTCCGTTGTTTTAGAAGTTTATTCAGCAATGGCTGATAAAGTTTCCAATTTAATTGCGGCTTTCCGCTGGCTCATCTTGGTCTAAAGACGATCGTACAATATTAAGATGTCTAACTTCTCCTACGAGCTGAGATCACGACGTTTTGAAGCACTCATTCTTTGTTTAAAACTTTTTATAACATAAAATAATCGACTTCGAACTTGTGTAAATGTAATGTTAATTTGACTAAAGAGTTCTCAGAAACGATTAAAAGACAAAAACAACTGAGCACTGTCTATGTGAAATGTCGTAGAAATAGGAGGAGAAATGGATGTTTAGATGTTCTATGTCTGTGTACAGTACATAGAGGAAGGAAAGGTGGCGTGAGGTATACTTTCTGAGAATCCTGGGCGTTTAGATGAAACGATTCTCGGTTTACTGCAGCTGTAGTCATTTCCCCGAAAATTATATAAAAAAAATTCAACGATTTCGACTTGACTGATCACAATAAACGAAATACTGATAACAATAAACGGATAAATTTTAATGCATTGGTATTGGTTGGGCCCGTTCCAAGCTATTTTGATCACTCTAAGCGGTTGATAACATTAACCGTGATCACATTAAGCGGCGACTACTGTATTTAATTTTGATCAAAGGAGGCTTTGAGAGAGCAGAAAACTCCTCCCATCTGGCTTTCCAACTTTGTACAGTAAAAAGAACATTTACTTTAATTAATTATGGATTACTTCTAAAAAAAAAATAAATAAATTACAATGCAACATAGAAAAAACCAACTAAAACCTTAACAGAGAATCATTTTAAAAACTATAAAAGAGAATCATTTTTAAAACTATAAAACCATTAGGTTCAGCAAAACTTTTCATTTAACTTTAGAAAAGAAAAAACTTCAAGTAACTTCTAGTTAAATGTAACTATCTATCAGTTTAAAAATTATATTAAATATGAATATAGTTAATATTAAGTTCGAATAAAGATTAAAATGGTAGGTTTGGATTTTAATTAAATAATACGATTTTTTCGTTTTTACGCATTAAATTAGCTTTACTTGTTTGTCATGGATAAGTCTTGTAACATAAATTTGACCCTCTTCCCGACTATCTAGAAAGAAGGAACTCAATAAGATTATGTACTTCAAATTATCAGTCTAAATACATGTATTCAGTTCTTTGGTGAATATCAATTAAAACTGATAAAATTATACCTAAGGTTTATTGATGTTTACTTTTGTTTGTTTCATTCGTTTGATATTTGAATAACTTAAACTAAAATTATGATTACATACTTTAAAAACATTGACATAATTACTCCTTAAAATCTCACCCAAGAAAACCAGGATAATATTATATTCATTCGCTCTTATGTTTTATGTTATGTCACTGGGTGAAGAGAGACTTAACAATATGTTTACCTATGTGCATCTGAATCGAATTTATTTAACTAAACACATACTAATAGAATTTTACTTAAACTATTACTATTTGACCCAAGTAGCACGACTTTGTTCCTGGGACATCCACGGGACCAGTCACTGTTCTATTGCACATCCCCTGGATGGTAAAATTTTTTGATTTTGGACGTCTTATGGCTGACCCGATGTCCGGCCTTCTAACCTCCATGGGACGTCCAGAGCATATCCCGTGGGATATCCTATGGACAGTTTAGGGACATATTCTGAATGCTTAAAATGTAAATTTGTAAAATAATGAAAAAAATTGCCCAAATGGATTATTAATTAAACTCCCTTAAGAAGATAATTCTTAGATTTGATTTTACCTACTAGATATTCAATTTTACCCCTGTGACATTTGAACCCGGAACCAAGAGTCATTTCCGATTTGTAGTAACTCAAAATTAATACTTCAACCTTAAACCATAAATATATAACTGTTATAAATAATTTGAGGATTGTTCAATATAGCTTGTAAACTCGCCCCGTGTACTTGAGCCTATAGAACCTCTCAAGTTTAGTGAGTCCCATCAGGCATTTAAGCCTACTTCAATAACCCTTTTACAAGTTTTCTGAGTTTTTGGGGGTAGCACCTCCCAAATTTGCAGCTAAAATTCAATTCTCGATTACACCTCGGGGAATGATTTTTCTGAACATGTACGCCAAATTTCATCAAAATCGGCCGATTACTACAGACTCAACTCATCTGCTCAGATGACAGACAGACATTTTTTAAAAATAACTTTTTGGACTTAAAGGAACTCAAAACATAAATCCATCAAAATCTCTAAAACGAGTTTTCGCGCCATCACAATAACTCCACTCTCTTTATATGAGAAACAGCAACGGACCCTTGTTTATTTTAAATCTTTATATAAATCGAATCCTGTATTTATACTTTTCACCTACTGAAAACGAAATCATGGAAAATGATGGTAATTAATACTAAACTCATTACAAACGTTTTTATTATATATATATATATACAATACATAACAACAACATATTTCGCAATCACTCAGGACTAAATAAAATACTATTATCTTTAGTTGGAAGTAAACGCATCTTCACCCACCACTGTTTTTATTGAAGCGAGCTTCTTACATTCAACGAAATATGCTCCGTGTCTATGTGTGTCTGTGTGTCTGAGACGTACGTCGATAACTTGAGTACAAGTTGACCGATTTTGATATAATTTGGTACACGTGTTCATTTTACCAATGCTCTGGACGAGTTCGTTGGACAACGTTGTCTGCAGAAGCGTTCGTATAAACGTGCGCATCAAAATTAATATTGGAATTTGAGGACGCGAAAAAATGCTAACTTTATCAATTAAATGAGACGAACATTTTTGCAAATAACATTTTGTAGTAATGCCAACAGCGACATCGCTATAAATTAATAAAGATCGTTAAAACATACACATATTTATCACTATACGCTCGCTTCAATGATAGAGCCACGAGCCACGCGATCCCTAGATGTATTGTTTTAATAAATAACACTAATTGATAGGACATTCAACAACAGATATAAGAGATTTAATATTATAAACAAATAAAAACTGCAATTCAACTCAAATAGAAGATTATTTAGATGCAGTTTTAAACAATGATAAGCGTTAATTACCAATAAGGTAGACTAAGNGAGGTCCCCTGAGTCCAAAAAAGTGGTTTTTAAAAAATATCTGTCTGTCGTCTGTGCAGACGCCTGGAGCCTAAACTACTGGGCCGATTTTGACGAAATTTGGCATACACGGAAAAATCATACCCCGAGGCGAAATCGAGAAATGAATGATATATAAACTCCAAATTTGACTCCAAATTTGAGTGCGCTACCCCCCAAAAACTCTGAAAAAAAAATTATTTCTCGAAAACGGTTCCGACGATTTTTATTTAAAAAAATTCTATAATATAGCCCATTTAAGTACGAATCTAACGATATAAGCCGTTTTCCCGGGAAAAATCTAGTTCCGGAGAAAATGGCTTAAAACGCGGATGGAGAGAGCCCGGGTTCGATACCACGCCAGGGAGAAGTTATTTTTATGAAATGATTTTATGTATATTTTGATGAAATGCTCAGTAATAATTAAATGTGTATACGAAAACTAATAAATAGGAAACACTGATAGGCTAAGTGACTATTAACAAGTATAGTATTATGAGAAAGTTTTTCTGAGTTGTCTCGGACCGATTTATTAGTAAAAGCAAAAAGTTTTTTATTGCTCATCTATAGGATAATCCTAACTGGACAATTAAGGACATCCATAGGATACTTTTAACTCGATGTCCATAGGACATCCCCAACAGGACATCCATAGGACATCCTTAGGATGACCCAATGAGGCATCGAAAACGGGATAACCATAGGGGAACCCCTGGATATACAATTATGGACAGGATCAAATCTGGGCAAAAGGATATCCCAGGGATGTCTTTTGGATCAGCTGTGCAAATTGGGGATAAGGGAAGGGGGGAGGGGCTACACTCCTCTTACTCTGAAAATTCGAAGAACTTATTTTTGTGATTGTTTATAGAAATTTAAAAAAGTCTCTCTGAGACATCTCAAACTAACTCTCTCATATAATCTCGGTCCCACATCCCAGAAAACATGAATATAATGTTATCTATACAGAAGCGTGTCGATCCGCTATCTGTGACTGTGAACACACTTTAAGGAACCCTCCTATAAGGCTCAATCCCTCCTACACGGGGCGAGTATACAAGCTATAAGCCGGCGAGTAAGAAGCCGGCGAGTAAGAAGCCGGCGAGTCGACGAGTGCGCTAGTTGTCGAGACACAAAAATTTCCACTCTCAGTAGCCAAGTAGATGGCGTGTAGAAACCATGTGGTGCTGCGACATTTTCCTGTTTGTGTAGTGAAAATCTGGCGAGTGGCGTGTAAAATTGCCGGGAGTCAACTTTTTCCAGAGCTTTTTTAGTAGCAGCTAATGGAGTAAGCGCATCGAGTATACTGGGCTAGTTTACGACCTGCTTATAAAAAAGCCGGCTTGTGTAGCTTGTAAACTCGCCCCGTGTACTTGAGCCTATAGAACCTCTCAAGTTTAGTGAGTCCCATCAGGCATTTAAGCCTACTTCAATAACCCTTTTACAAGTTTTCTGAGTTTTTGGGGGTAGCACCTCCCAAATTTGCAGCTAAAATTCAATTCTCGATTACACCTCGGGGAATGATTTTTCTGAACANCAATTAAATGAGACGAACATTTTTGCAAATAACATTTTGTAGTAATGCCAACAGCGACATCGCTATAAATTAATAAAGATCGTTAAAACATACACATATTTATCACTATATACGCTCGCTTCAATGATAGAGCCACGCGATCCCTAGATGTATTGTTTTAATAAATAACACTAATTGATAGGACATTCAACAACAGATATAAGAGATTTAATATTATAAACAAATAAAAACTGCAATTCAACTCAAATAGAAGGTTATTTAGATGCAGTTTTAAACAATGATAAGCGTTAATTACCAATAAGGTAGACTAAGCAGTGTCACCAACCTGATTTTAACAACTTCACTACATTAGCCATTCATTCTCTATTTATTATTTATAAAATAGTTAAGCTGGCAATCCTTCTTTTTCTCCCTACTTTTACTTTCTCTCTACTTTTAATAAATAACTTTTTCCACCTACTGGAGATAAAAGACCACAGGGAGAGATTTTAAACTTAATCCCTTAAGACTTAAGACCCTCTAAAAAATGTTTAATATAGTTATTTATGTAAATAAAATAAAACAATCTTGGGGGCATGCGACCCTAAGTTTACAGATAAAAGTAATTTCTTGACTTCGCCTTAAGGTGTAATTTAATTTTTTTTTCTGGACATGCAAATTCGACCCAGTATTCTTGGCTTTAAATCATCTGTGCAGGGACACGTGTTATTCCATTAATATTGCACTATCACAATACTTTCTTTCTATATCGATCCCTAATGAAAATAAACATTAGAAGTAGATTTTTTTTTCTTGGTTTTTGTAGGGTTATTAAAAAAATTAGTTAATTTAATAAAAAAACAAAAAAACATAAAGATTTTAAGTAGGGATTATCTAGAGCTTATTTTTTTATCATTGGGAGGAAATGACAGATTTTATTTAATATTCATTAAATGTTGTTATCACCCGGAAAATTACAAAACTAACATTAAATAAATTACATTAAAAAAAGTTTGTAAACTAATTTCTCTTAATATATAATACAGAGAAGTTTACAAAGCAAATTTGATTATGTTCAAAGAACATTTTAAAAATAATTTACACTTATATCTAAATACAGTTAAACCAAATCTGGGTTACGGCCTTCATAACCAGTAGTATTTTATACATAACATTTTATTTAAATAGATACGCATTAATAAGCAATTAATAATGCATTTTTCCCTTGATGATAATAATAGTTATAATATAACTATTATTATCATCATATGACTACATATTGTAGTCATGAATTATGTACTCATATTATATTTATTTTAACAGTAAGTTTAAGGTTTCATTCGGAAAACCTTTTATACAGGGTGAACCGCGATAAAATGTCATAACGAAACTGGCGGATTCTAAGGGTCAAATGTAACATAAATGTTGAGTAAGCATTTGCCTATTTTTCAATAGTTCTCGAGATATCGATTTATTTTATTTTTTTTTTAATGCATATTATCTCAAAAAAATTAAATGAGATAGAGAAATTGGTTAATTTTTAAAAAAGGTTGCACAAACCGGGTCTGATTTTTAATGATCTAAAATTTTGGTCATAGGACATATTGTCGTATCTCTATCGGTTGTACCCTAAATGGGGCAATTTTGGTTTTAATTTTTTCAATTTTTGCCTTTAAGCTCTCATATCTTTGGCAATTGTTCACCGATTTTAATTCTGATTTTTGGGCTTTAATCTGTCACTAATGCCCTTTAAATTAGTGTTTGATATGTTTTTAATTCTTCCTATTACCTGAGAAATTGAGAGAAAACTTTTCCCGAGTGCCGTGGTCAAGTGACCACTTTTTTTCGATTTCAGTATTGTGTCGTATNTAATCAATAAGAATTATATAAGTTAAGTCAAGTACCAGACCTATAAAGTGATAAAGATCGCTAAAAACTGTCAATTATTCTTACACAATAAACAATAAAGTAATAAATCGTTAATGCTAATATAACAATAAAGTTCAAGATAGCATGCGAGGAAGCTATGTGCCACACTAATTGGCAGTGTATTTTTGTTGCTTTTTGTTTTAATTTTTTTCGGGGGTAAAATGGGCGCCATTTTGGAAATGCGATACATATTTTTACACCTAAGTTCAAAACTGCAGCTTCAGTAGGTCGGGAAGTATATTCCAAGATGCGACGGACGGAAGAACTACCAAAAGCGTAAGGGTTTCTAGGATGATCTCGAATCCCTAAGAAGATAAAAAGAAGAAAAAAAGAAATGAAGCAGAAATTTAGCAGTTATGAGAATCTTTTGTTGCTGACAGGGGCCTCGTATTTCATATCAGGATACTAATTTACGAACGGCAGTATGACCAGAGGAAATATTAGCAGAATCTACGTGAAGAAATCGTCAACTGAGCTTTGAGAGAGCAACTTTTAATCGCCCGTGTGCGGGGACACGTCTAAACCTGTACGTTTCATTCCGCGGGCAACAGTTGACTCCCCCAACGAATAGGACAGGTTGGAATTTTTAAATCGCCGCAACTATTTAGTCGCTCGTGTGCGGGCCACCATAAGATATTACGTGTTCTATTTTCGGCGATTAAAAGTTGCTTGGGAAAAATCGCCAGTTGCGGCTAGCCTAAATCTAGAGCAAAAATATAACGAAACAGGTTTTTTTAATTATATTAAACAGTGAAAACAATTATATTAAACAGTGAAAACAATTATATTAAACAGTGAAAACCATTATATTTTAGATATAGGAAGTAATTGCACTTAATTGAACATAAGTGTTATTATTGTCAATAGGGGTACGATTTGTTTAAGTCCAAACACCTGCGATAAGTGCCACCCCTTCCTTCTGAGGTAAATGTATCTCACCCCTTCCAAAATGTATCGTCCCACTACTACCTCCATGTATCCTGCTACCCTTCTACCTGTACTATATATAGTTTGAAGTCATTCAGTAGAGTCAGTCAGTTCTAAACTTTTAGTACAATAACTCACACAATATGCTTTCACAGGTAATATTAGCGTGTTTTATTTCAAGTTTTAAGTAAATCAAATATCTTGTAGATAACATTCATTCTATTATTATAAATAAGAACGTGTCCTCCACAAATACTTTTTTTTGTGAATTATAATTTACCTATCGAAATGTGTACGAGACAATATCAAATAAATTATTCATTCTGTGCCTTGATGAACGTCTTATATTTCGCATTTACCTATTTAATTAATCTATACAGCTGTTAAAATAATTACTCATAAACTTATAAAAACACTTTAATTTAGTACAATTAAATAGTAATATATTTTTATTTCAATATAAAAATTAAAATTGGTTTAGTTTAATAAAAAAATTGAATTTATTAAAAAGTTAATTTAAAAAAAAAAAACAAAAAAAACTTCCATTTTTTCATCCAAAAGACAAATTCTTATAATTATAAACAGATTTGTATAAAACATTTTTTTTTATTTCTTCTTTCTGGAATAGCTTCATTATTACACAGATTAGTGTTAAAGGTAACGTATTTGGAACATTCGGTTAAGAGTTTCTTAAACTAGATTGTTGTATATTAAACCGCGATAATAAAAGAACAGAAAAAATTATTTGATAAGCCTCACAAGAGTTTATACTAGTACTAGTAGATCAATTTCAAATTATTAACACAATAATACAAAAGAGAGAAATGATAGAACAAGATAATTTCAGCAACTTAAAAACATTTTTTGTAACCACCTCGATAGAGTTCCTATTCTTATACCTCAGGTCTTAAGGCTCAACCACCCTTTGAGGTTAGGAAAAACAGTAAAATTAAAATTTTATTGGTTCTAAGCAAGATATCAAAAATCTAAGTACAGGCTTCATTCCCAATTTTAATTCT
>KZ651062.1:1354029-1364395 GCA_001010745.2 Gerris buenoi
AAAAAAAAAAAAAAAAAAAAAAAAAAAAAAAAAAAAAAAAAAAAAAAAAAAAAAAAAGACAAAGTTAAAGAAAAAAATGAGACAAATGTTTCCACATAAACTAAATTAAACACACAAATATATCATGGCATATCCTTTGCTTTATCAAAAATCGGTCTCAGACAACTCATTTTATTTCAATAATTATACTGTTATGTCGTTTATCCCAGTGATGAAAACTTGGCAGGATTATTTCTTCCAATGTGAATCAGATTTTGGTGCCATGAGTAACATTGAGTAGATGTTTTTATGTTTATATATATTTTTAACGAAATAAAATATTATGTGAGTTCTGAACTTAATAACTTAAACAATGGTGACGAGGACAAACTTTCTCATACATACGAGTTCATATTTACTTAGTCCAGTGTTTTCCATATACTAGTTTTCGAAGTTTCGGAGGTACATTTTATTATTATAGAACATTTTATCAAAGCTTATCATAAAAATAACTTCTCCTTGTCAGGGAATCGAACCCAGTCTCTCCGTCCGTGTTCAAAGCTTTTTCTCAGATACTAGATTTTTTCCGGTAAGACGGCTTATACCGTTCAATTCGTATTTAAATGGACTACATTTTATTTTTTTTTTTAAATCAAAATCGTCTGAACCATTTTCGAGAAATAATATTTTTCACGTTTTTTTCAGATTTTTGTGGGGGTAACGCCCCCAAATTTCGAGCTAAAATTATCTTCTGTAGTATACCCAATTTCATCAAAATCGGCCCAATAGTTTAGGCTACACGTGTCTGCATAGACGATAGAAACTTTTTTGGACCCTCAAAAAGAATACATCAACACGTGTAAATCCATAAAAATCTCGAAATCGATTTTTTTTTTCGCCATCGCAATACTTTCTCTTCAGTTGAGAAAGTAAAAAAATGTTTCATTGTAACATGCACCATTCTCTATCTTTGTGCGCTATTATATCAGGAAACTAGATATATGTCGTGAATTATGGGTAATTTTTTAAAAATATAATATATTAACCTAAATATAAAATATAAGTAAAGCATTTAAATGTTTTGATAATCTGTATAGTTGCTACAACGACCAAAAACTTTCTAAATTATATTTTAATCCTTTTAAATTTTCAATGAAGTTTACTGGAGAGTTAAAGATGATAAGAGTTCTCTATTAACATTATCAATTTATACATTAAGTGGTAGAGGTAGAAATTAAATTAAATGTTAATACAGAAATAATGAAAGGAGTCTTTCCAAAGTGATTATTTTAGCTCAAAAGATGTCTTTCATTATTCTTTCATAGAATAAGTTAACTAAATTTGAAATTATCTTTCAGAAAAAAAACTAGTCAAATTTCTTTGATTTTTTTAAAATTTCATTCTTTTTCTTGGAGTTATTTTAAAATGTTGATAAACCGTAAATAAACATTTTATAAAATAATTATTCTACGATATGAAGTCTAGTTTTCTCACTAAAATAATTATTCAATTTGAAGAGGAAGTATTGTGATGGAGCGAATATTAGATTTTTATGGGTTAACTCATTTTAAGGCCTCTGATTTCTTCTGAATTATTTCTGTATAAGTACACGTTATATATTATTCAGACATATTTTAGTCCGAATTTAAATATAGAGTGACAAAAAGTATTGAAATTGACAGTTTTAATTGAGTGACCTAATAAAAAAAAAGAAAATTATTCGTTAAATAGATATTAACAAACGAAAAGGATTAGTGTACCCCCTAGACTGCATCTCATTTATGCAAAAAAAGGTGTATTAGAAGTAATTTCAATTCAAACCAAAATCCTTAAGCAAGAGTAGCATTGCAATGTATATGTATATAGATAAGTTATTTAGATGTGTGCATATATAAGCAATTTAAATGTATAGAAAGCAATCTAGATGTATAGATATTGATGCATAAATTGGTACCTATGTGATTCTCATATCTAACTCCGTGTAGTATCTTTCATTCTAACTAGATTATGGCATCAGAAATTTTAGGGAAAAGATAACCCAGACGACCCTTATTAACTTCACGATTTTTTTACTTATCGAACATTATTATATAATGCTAATTTCTCATTAATAAGAAAAAAGTGACTTTAATGCACGTTTAAATCTATTTACTTGTAAATAAAATACGTGTCTTGAATAGGTAACGAAATTTTATTCGTTCTTAAAATTTTGTTTCTAGGTATCTGTTGCACTCATTGTAGCGGTAGGATGCACTCTTGCCCAATACCACGGAGGATATCACGGCCACGCCGCTATTCTTGCCCCTGCTAAGGTTGTCCACCACGAAGAGAAAGTCATCGACTACTACGACCCCCATCCCGCTTACAAGTTCGAATACGGAGTGCACGATGCCCACACTGGTGATGTAAAGAGCCAGCAGGAGGAGAGGAAGGACGATGTTGTCAAGGGCTCCTACTCCCTTGTAGAACCTGACGGCACCAAGAGGACTGTAGAGTACACCGCTGACCACCATAATGGATTCAACGCCGTCGTACACAGGGAACACAACACTCACCCTCAGGTACTCATCAATCATTTACACCAAAAGTTTCTTGTTACAAGAAGTACATCAATCCAATAAATTATTTTAAAAAAAGAAAAAAATACTCTTTAATCGTTCATTTTACAATTAATTATCGAGATATCCACCTTTTTATTGTATAATCTATATAAAAATTCCTAGATTACAAAATAACTAAGATATGATCATTTTGTCTATTGCAGCCCGTAGTTCACAAGGTAGCCGCTGTACCCGTAGTACACAAAGTCGCCGCTCCCGTCTACGTATCGCACCATGCTGCCCCCGCTCCTGTTTATGGACATCACCACTACTAAAGACTTCGCCCATTACCAACCCCCCTGTACAGTTACCTCTCAAATTTTTATACCAATAAATTTTTATAATTTTTTAAAATAACTTATTTACTTTATTTTATATTATCCTTTATTATCAATATAATTATAGTTGCTACAGCTGAAATTTACTAAATTTACCCAAAGGGCGAACTGGATTATTTTCAAACAACACAATAGTTATTAGGTACTATGGTATAAAACCCCACACTCTTCTCACAGCCTCAGTAATGGGACATTAACAAATCTTTTTCCTAAATAATCACTCCAGAATTATATGAAACCGTAAAATTTACTGATGAACAATATAATAAAGTTTTAATTATAATAAGAATTGTACAAAAGGAACTGCCTTTAATAATTTATTTCAGAAACTAGATGAAGGATGAAAAAGGATGAGAGTCACATTTTTGTAGAAATTGAGTTTGCAACACCATTTTTTGTAAATTACTCATTTTAAAGAAACTATTAAAACCTACTCAAATGTGTGTTTGAAAATATGGTGTACAGGGGAATTAAGTTGAGGGTCCAAAAAGTACAGGGGAAAAAAGATGTGAGTCCACTACTATGTTCCCCTACTATAGAATCTCTTCTTACAGCTACTATACAAAATCAAAATGCTCTTTTCTTACAAGACCAATAGAGTGCTTCAAAATAAATACAGAATCAACAGAGTATATTTTTACTGCAATACGCTTAATGGCTCTCTATTTTGCCTAGGGGATGTTAATAATAATATATACTAGTATGAATTTAAATAAGACGTTTAATAAAACCGTTTGAGAGATTTAATAAAATTGATATTCTAATGAAACATCGAATACGTAAATGATAAATATAAATGAGTGTTTCACGACAATTATAAATGTGGTTTCAGAGAAATAAAAGTATGGGTTTTAAGAAGAAAAATAATTCGATGAAATACTCAGAAGTTATAGTATGAAAAGGTTCAAAGTTTTGGGGATCAATCACACGAAGGTTCTAATTAAATATTTAAGGTCAAAGGAAGGAAAGGATTGAACCCTAGCTAGGGTTAAATGTGGCTCTAGGGTGCTTAATTGTTTCACAATGTGGTCAGCCTAATATTATTGCCCTTTTCCTCCTGAATATTAAAACTATATTAGAGCAAGTTGAACCCTAATTCACCACCCTTACTAATTCATTTCTCAAACACAAACTACTCCCTAACCTTTAAATTTGAATTTTCTCTTTATAAGTTATAGAAGCCAAAGAAAATTTGTAACCACATAATAGAAAATAAATTTTACTTTATAAAACCTTATTTCGGTAAGCATTATTCAGCTAAAATTTAAATAAAAAAGATGGGAGAAAACATGATAAAAATGTATAGGTAAATCTACTGGCCAAAAAAAAGGAAATTTCCTCCCACCAATAGCTCCGTGGTTAGGAGGGTATATCTGAAGATCTGGGGTTAATTTCCGGTGGCAAAATGTATTTTTACCTTCTTCTCTTTTTTTAAATTTAACCATTATTTTAATTTCAACGACTTAAATTTCATGCCCATCTTCTTACGCCGATCCCCTGATTCTCAATCCGATATTAAAAAACAACGAAGGACCCGGCAGAGAAATCCCTTACGAGTTCTATAAATATGCTCCCCCTTCTTTTTGAATAAATCTTCTAAATCTGTTTAACAAAATATTTGACGCCACTTGTACCCCAGATTCCTGCTCTCGGTTTATAATTTTCCCTCTTTATACAACCGAGGTAACGAGTAATGTCCAATTACAGAGGAATATTCTGTTTAGATTCCATATCGAAAATTTTCTCAGACCATCTTCTACAGAGACTGGTAAAGCACATCGACGAAAATAATATTCTCAGCGTATGCTTTGCCAGCTTCTGTTTCAGTTACTTCACTGTGAATATATGTCTATTTCCTATCCAATTTCAAAGATCTGCTGACATAGCACTAACACAAAAAGTTAGATTATTTTTTGTAGATTTTACAGATTCGTTTGACAATGTTCATCGGGACTCGCTCTTTCTTAAACTCTATAACATAGGGGTATCATAAAAATTTATAAATATTAGCCACGGGAAGATGGTTCTACCAACACGGCATAGAGATTGTCAAAAGCCATAAGTTCTTAGATGCCACGTGTACTCCGAAACTTTCCTACCACAACCATCCAAAATATTAAATCTCCACCACTGAACTCAGTTTAAACTCCGTCTGGTCACTTTATCTCTAAAGAGGATATGATCTAAGCTGCACAGATTGCCTGTCTTGCTACATAAAATATGGTCGAAGGTCGCTTTCCAAAAATTATTTTAGATAGTCCGAAACAGATATTTTTGGTTCGAAACGTGGTGTAGTGAGACTGGGTTCAGAATTCAATCTGCAAATTGATCTATCTTAGAAAGAGTTACAACATGGAGTGCTTGGTTTAACGACACTATTTATGTTATGCAGCATTATGTTATTCGACACTCGACTTGCATTTTTTTATTAAAAGAAGGAAAAAATTAAATAAACAAATAATTATTCGACACAAGTCGTAAAAAAAAAAAATACTCCCACATGCATTAACATAGCCTAGTGTTTACCTATGCGTTAATTAATATGCATTCAATTAATAATAAATTATTTACCCAAAACTGTTCGAGCCCCGACATCTCGCTATTTACAATTATCGTAATTTTCCTACTCATTAATTAGTGTGGGCACGTTTTAGAGTCTGAACCTAGGCGCAAAAAAGGCCAGTATTGATATTTAAAATAATTTAGGAATAATTCCAACTACTTAAGACATACACAGTATCGATACACACATATTTTTAAGTATCTAAATACCATGGGCGTTGAAACCAAAATCCCTTAAGTAGAGTCGCAGGTAAAAAGTCGATACCACTAAGGACGATAAATTTAATAAAAAACAGAAGCAATTTCTTTTACTACATTTATTACTCCTTTTTTCTTGCAATCATATTTATTTTATTTTATTTTTATTCTTGTTCTTTTTTCCAATTTTATATCTTCAACAAGTAAAAAGTTTTTTTTCCTCCCCTTAAGATCATAAATATCAATTTATATATCTGTCCTTTGCACTCTTGTCTTATTTTCCAATTCAATTCACTAAATAATATATATATTTTCTTTCCTCTTTTATTCTTGAGAGTGGTAAGGAAAAAGTAGTTGAAGTTATGTGAGGAAAGGAGCGGTAAATTTTAATTCTGGTGACTCCCTCGCTATTTGGAAGTCCCCCTAGGTTGAGAGACAAGCAGACTACGTTTTATCCGAAGTTAGCGAGTGACTGTAGTTTTAGTGCAGACGTATGGTAGAGAAGGTGGCACTGGAGAAAGCACAGGGCGCGCGCATCCCTGTTCTCCCACCTTAATACAACCCCTAGTAAATATTGTTGGCGGTCCATGGGTTGCCTGTGAGACACTCGTCCTATCTACATCCCAGGTCAGTTTTTACGTTCCCCCTCCATCTTTACCTCTCTCAACTCAAAAATGACCCTAACTAACCCCGTCGAAATCAACCCGCAATAAAAATAAAACTTTAATTAACCTTTAACAAGGTTGCAAAAATGTCATAAAAAATAACAAACATCTAACATAATTTTGAATATAATTCTTATAGTCTAGAATTTTAATCGTATTATCATACCTTGGGAATACTTATCATAAAAATCACATTATCCTTAACCTCCTTCAAATTGTAAAATATAATAATAAATCCACTTGGCACACTTAATAACTCTAAAGTGACAAAATTCTATTAACAAAACAAACTCCCAAAGTTAATTATTTCTCTTCAAATCTCGTATAAAAGTACGCACTACTTCCTTGCAGAACCCATGCTAGATTAATCAGGAAGCGTGTTCCTTGTTATACACTATAATTAAGTCCTACTTTCAACAAATAAACATATATTTACAATAACAACCACAAAAATGCACCGGAATCTGGAAAAAAACTATATATCATGACAAGAGGCTACCTATTGAGTCTTGACAGAGGTTGTTCACAGAGGCAACAAGCACTCAACGGGGCTATACAATATGCATAGCTCAATAAGACAATGAAGCTAGCTTCCAACCAGAACACAATACTCAACACATCTGAAGAGTCATGAAAGCAAAACATTGGACATTCAGGAAAAATAAACAAATTAAAAGAAGAATAAAAGTAGTTGAGCTTTCGTTTCTATTTTGGTAGAAGTATGGGTTTCTTGGTACCAATTTTATTATAATTATCCAAATAAACAATTTATTTTATTTTATTTTACTTTTTTTTGCACATTATTGTTTCTTTATTTACACCTTAAAACCTTTTATTGATCCACTTACAAATCTAATCTAGACCCTCCTGCCCTACTTGTTAAGGATTTCCAAAGTGAAATAAATCATTAAATACAATTTCAACAGCGAAACAAAAACAAACACTTAATACAAGAACTTAATGAAACAAATACAAATTAATTACAGAAAAACAATGATGAAAACGTAAAGATGCCGTATAGAATTCAAAACTAATCAATTCAATTTTTCTTAAGATAACATTTTCAAATTGAGCTTGGATACTGCAATAATCCTAATGCATCAGGTGAATTTGACAATAGGAGCTGACTAAAAATTAGTCTAATTTCTTTAACTGAAAATTAAAAAAAAATTGACATCGTGATTAAACCTACTAAATTAAGTGAAAGTAAAAATTTTAAGTTAAAAAAAAATTGCTAGTAAGTTTGCTACTACCGTGGAAAGCGAATAATAAACTATAGTGGTTTAAGACTTACAGATATTATAACCAGATAATTTAAATACAAATATAATAATATAATATTTTTATGTCCTGATACATATGCGTAATACGAAACCTACAAGTCGGAAAAATCAGAAATTCAATAAAAACATTTTTTTCCGGCAGTCAAATCAAAATATGTTGGACTTGAAAAAGCATCGTTCTAAAACGAAATTTAGCCCTAATTCCGAAGTATTCTAACAATATAACCGTAAGAATCACTAGAACGTGTTTGTGGAGTTTCTCGTGCTCCTATATTAAGGGAACCAAACTAGAATGCAGTAGCTCTTGCACCTTCCTTCCGGTTAGAAAACAGAGCGTCTACTTATTACCACCACTTGGCATTTAATTAATAATTCTCAGTTCTAAATACATTTTTTTCACTTATTGTCCATCTATAGTTTTTGGTTCCCTTGTATTAACCCTGGATAATATCACTAAAGAATTCAACAAAAATTACATAAGCTAAAAAAAGAGAGATGCTAAACAGTAAGACCCAGTTGTAATAATTATTATATGACACTCCTCTTCTTGCTACCAATTTTACAAGGTTAACAAAGATTTTTTTGGAATTTACTCTCACTTAAAGGCCACAAATGAAAATTAATTTTTGACCCTATCAATTGGGTCAAAATTACAATGTCTAATATTAAATACATTCTGGCATCGACTTCTTTAGCAGCCATCCATTACCAGTGAACTGATGATCAGTAACGTTAACTGAATACTAAAAAAAAAAAAAAATGTATCCCTCAGCTGGTTTAAAACATTTTTGACTGTCTGAACTAAATTAACACCTCAGACCAAAAAAATTATAAAATAAGAGTTAATACATCGATGAAATATACACAATAATTTAATTAAATATATTGAACTCTGTTTCATAAAAGGAGGGTAAATAAGAAGGGAACGAATAATAATCAAATTATTCATTTAAAGCTATTATACATGCTAACAACATTAGCATGCCAAGTCGGTTCTAAAAGTGAAACGTTAAAAGACCACGCCCTTCTACCTCCACTTTTTCTTACAACGTACCCTACCTTACACCAAAACTATAAAACGCTCAAAGAAAGTGGAAGTAAGCAAGTGTACGTCGAGTTAGAAGAACGTGTGTCAGTGTAAGATGTGTTGCTTGCATATTTTAGTGTTTTGGCGCTGTAAGGTTACGTCTTTTCACCTTCTTCTGTGGCTTCTTTTAAATTATTTGAGTCTTCTTCACTTAGACTACTATCTTCTACGAAGCTTTAGTGTATTTCTCCCACACAAGCGAGGAGAAGGTAATCTTATCTTTCTCTTGTCCGTCTGTGGTGTCGTCTTTTTTGTGCCCGAACCCACTGCATAATAATTGATGGTGTTACCATAGTAACCTTACTGTTAGTCGATTCGCTGCAGTACTTCAGGCCAGGGTATAACATGGGGTGGACTCAAGGTTGTTTCGGCTACAGTTACGTGTCTTAACCCGTTACGGTAACATCGGTTCTAGTGTCTCCGTAAACCGGTATCAACATGTAAAGTACAGGCTTTGTCATAATCATATTAAAAAAAAAGTTAAATATAGTAAAATACATTAGGAATAGATTATATATGCAATGAACTATATAAAGTTTTGTAAGGAATTTTTTATCGCATGTTAAGTTTCGGTCGATATCTTGAGATACGTTTTAATTAAAGAAGCACAGTAAAGAGGGATCTTTCACAATATGGGGTAGATTTATAAACAATAAAAATGATACCTATGATTATTATACCGCATACAAAATGATCCAGTCTGGTAATTTTCATTGAAGTAAACAATTAATTACACGATATTTTTTTTATCTTTAAAATATATGCATAATCAATTATATATTATTTTACTCGACACAGTTTTTACTTTAGTCCTTTTTCAATTGACTTTTCTTAAAAGATTAAAGATTTATTTACAATTTCATCCTTTTACGATTAAATCATCCCGATATCAACAATATAATCAGGTGTAAAAATCCTCGAATTAAATTTATAATATAATCACCCTCATCAAATTCGTTGAACATTTAAATCAGGTGCATAATTCCTGGTATTTTTTACTTTAATTTTTTAAATATCAAACTTAATAAAACCAGGTAAATTATAATTCACAATATATATATTTAATCGCTCACAAAACACAATATTCAATCGCTTTTAATCATCGCGACTAATTTATCAAACATAAAATATCTAGTGCATTAGTTCTGACAATTTATGCGATCTGTAGATTCCTTGGGATGGGAGGACATTTAAATTATTAGGTAAATCCTAATACATACAATTACATTAGGTGTTAAGTAAACATGTGAATGTAATTGCTAAGATCATGAGCGCTCATATGAATTTTTGTAGGGGGTGGGCTAGGTTTCTTGAAAGCAAAAGACCTGACGACTGTGATATATATATTTCTTTTTTTTCTGAGAGCTAGGGGGGGGGGGGGCGCAGCCCCCCCCCCGGCTCTAGGGCTAACCCAGCCATGGGCGCCCATGGCCCCATCATAATTAAGAACTTGTGACACTTTGGTTAAGTAAAATTTATTTTTGAGTTAAATTTTAAAAACTTTTACACATAAGATATTGGACGATGTTGTCAAGGGCTCCTACTCCCTTGTAGAACCTGACGGCACCAAGAGGACTGTAGAGTACACCGCTGACCACCATAATGGATTCAACGCCGTCGTACACAGGGAACACAACACTCACCCTCAGGTACT
>KZ651063.1:11760-39813 GCA_001010745.2 Gerris buenoi
TATTTTTTTAAAATTTTCCGGGGGAGGGCCCCCGGACCCCCCCGCCATAAAACCTCTCCCCCAATAATTAACTGCAGACGATGCCCATGACTTCTTAACAAGTGTACATTCAAAACACAATTGTTGATAGTTGGGCATGGAGATTTTTTTTTTGTTTATAGTTGTGTACATTTTGTTTTTTTCCGTTTAGGGGGGGGGTATAGCTGGATCTAGGGGGGGAATTGCGCCCTAGGCCATGGGGGGGATGGGCACCCCTGGCTACTGGGTAGTCTTTCTTCTGAAAATAATCCATGTCCATCAATCAACATCTTTATTACTATTTCTTATTGCAAAATTAATTATAAGTAATGTGCATGCAACAGATAATAAAAAGGAAGTGATATAATTTCATATTTTATATATCGCGTAGTGGATCCTTGAAGGGTAAAGGTGAAAGAAATTACAATTGTTTCATTCTAAGCGGCAACGTTTCGGCCTGGCCGGCCATTTTCAAGCCTAAAAATGTACGTATATTTTAATAAATCTACTACAATACATTTATGAATTAACACCAAGAAGGATAAGTACAAATTAGTTACTTTACATACCTTAAATGAACAAAACTTGAGTAAAGTGTAGTCAAACAAGAGTAAGCATTGGTATTTGGGAATTTCTACAAGAATTCCGTCGTCAATAATAATTAAAAATACACCTCCTAACTAATAATAATTAATACTAATAAATTAATAAATTAAGTAATGTTTTAAACCCGGTTCAATTTTATATATACTCGGTCGGATAACATCAGTGATAAGGATCGTAGTGTTATCAAGTCCAATGTTTACCTTAGTGCAATCTATGTATGATAACTTTTAATTCCTTTTTATATTCAGTTTTTGTTACCATTCGTTACTTGTTGTGCTTAATTAAGCATTATTTATGTTGTTATTAATTTATCTTGTTTTTTACAAGAACTCAAGCTGTAAGTTAGGAGGTGTATTTTTAATTATTATTGACGACAGAATTCTTGTAGAAATTCCCAAATACCAATGCTTACTCTTGTTTGACTACACTTTACTCAAGTTTTGTTCATTTAAGGTATGTAAAGTAACTAATTTGTACTTATCCTTCTTGGTGTTAATTCATAAATGTATTGTAGTAGATTGATTGAAATATACGTACATTTTTAGGCTTGAAAATGGCCGGCCAGGCCGAAACGTTGCCGCTTAGAATGAAACAATTGTAATTTCTTTCGCCTTTACCCTTCAAGGATCCACTACGAGATATATAAGATATGAAATTATATCACTTCCTTTTTATTATCTGTTAAGTCAAAATTATTTATATATCAAAATACTAATGAAGACAGGAGACTAGAACGAGCAGTTATCTCTTTTTTCCTCTTTAATATCAAAATTATATGAGGAGAGAATATCACTTTAAGTTCACTGTAGTGAACTGAACAGAAAATGAATTATATCTCTTGTGAAATAATTCAGCTTTTAAACTCTTTCTATTGATCCCTCCATAATTAATTGATATTACTTTCACAAAGCCTTCTCTCTTTTTAGAATGCCCTTTCGATTTTTCAGAACAGAGATATTAGTTTAGCTCCAGTAAAAATGTAACAAAGGGTGACGCACCAAGGCCAATTTCAGACAATTCTACCATATTTACGTAAATTAAGCAATCATTAACTTTTTTTTTTTAAATAAATATGAGATTTATTTCTATTTAGACTCTAGTATTAAATTATCTCTTTATTTAAAAATATTTGTAACATTTCTAAATTCCATATCATCAAAGTTTTATCTCATATTTTATAATCGGAATTATGCGCTATATACAGAGTTAGTTGAAGTGCGGTTTAAGAGAAGCATTTAAACAAATAGCATTTCAGATCTATAAATAAATCGTATTTATTACTCAATCAAAATCTGCAATATTGTTAATCGCGGTAGCTTTAAGGATTATTTGTACAGGCAAAAACTTGAATTTTGAGATTAGATCCCCAATTATGACGAAATGAAATAAGTTGCTTGTTGATTTCATTTCTTCTGTTATCTATTTGATATAAGTGTTGCCGGACTAGTGTGCATGTATAGATTGCTGATGTTGAAAGAAAAAAATAAATCCTACCGCGGGTTTCCGCAAGCCGAGCGAATTTCCATTGGAAATTTGTAGTATTTGTATAATCGTAGTAGTTTAAAAGAAGTTTAAACTGCAGAACATTGAACTACAAATTTCCAATGGAAATTCGCTCGGCATGCGGAAACCCGCGGTAGGATTTATTTTAGATTTAGGACCCCAAAAAATATAAGAAGCGATACCTCATTTGATTTTTTGTATTTTTTTCAATCTTTGCTGACTCATCAGAAGGGGTTAATTACGTCATAAATATCCCATTTTCAATAGGGATCATCGTCTCAACGAGCTTGATTTTTCGGTGCAATTTTCATTTCGATACGTCAATTCGTTCGAGCGCTATCGTGCTTACAAGAAATCCCCAATAAATTATTACTATTACTATTGTCATTATTATTAAAAATATTATTCGAATCGCTTTGGTAACTCATTTTTTGGATTGAGGAACCCAAAAAACATAAGAAACGATACCTCATTTGATTTTTTGTATTTTTTTAAATCTTTGCTGACTCATCAGAAGGGGTTAATGACGTCATAAATATCCCATTTTCAATAGGGATCATCGTCTCAACGAGCTTGATTTTTCGGTGCAATTTTCATTTCGATACGTCAATTCGTTCGAGCGCTATCGTGCTTACAAGAAATCCCCAATAAATTATTACTATTACTATTGTCATTATTATTAAAAATATTATTCGAATCGCTTTGGTAACTCATTTTTTGGATTGAGGAACCCAAAAAACATAAGAAACGATACCTCATTTGATTTTTTGTATTTTTTTAAATCTTTGCTGACTCATCAGAAGGGGTTAATGACGTCATAAATATCCCATTTTCAATAGGGATCATCGTCTCAACGAGCTTGATTTTTCGGTGCAATTTTCATTTCGATACGTCAATTCGTTCGAGCGCTATCGTGCTTACAAGAAATCCCCAATAAATTATTACTATTACTATTGTCATTATTATTAAAAATATTATTCGAATCGCTTTGGTAACTCATTTTTTGGATTGAGGAACCCAAAAAACATAAGAAACGATACCTCATTTGATTTTTTGTATTTTTTTAAATCTTTGCTGACTCATCAGAAGGGGTTAATGACGTCATAAATATCCCATTTTCAATAGGGATCATCGTCTCAACGAGCTTGATTTTTCGGTGCAATTTTCATTTCGATACGTCAATTCGTTCGAGCGCTATCGTGCTTACAAGAAATCCCCAATAAATTATTACTATTACTATTGTCATTATTATTAAAAATATTATTCGAATCGCTTTGGTAACTCATTTTTTGGATTGAGGAACCCAAAAAACATAAGAAACGATACCTCATTTGATTTTTTGTATTTTTTTAAATCTTTGCTGACTCATCAGAAGGGGTTAATGACGTCATAAATATCCCATTTTCAATAGGGATCATCGTCTCAACGAGCTTGATTTTTCGGTGCAATTTTCATTTCGATACGTCAATTCGTTCGAGCGCTATCGTGCTTACAAGAAATCCCCAATAAATTATTACTATTACTATTGTCATTATTATTAAAAATATTATTCGAATCGCTTTGGTAACTCATTTTTTGGATTGAGGAACCCAAAAAACATAAGAAACGATACCTCATTTGATTTTTTGTATTTTTTTAAATCTTTGCTGACTCATCAGAAGGGGTTAATGACGTCATAAATATCCCATTTTCAATAGGGATCATCGTCTCAACGAGCTTGATTTTTCGGTGCAATTTTCATTTCGATACGTCAATTCGTTCGAGCGCTATCGTGCTTACAAGAAATCCGCTAGAAATACATATATATATAAAGTTTTATAAGACCTATTTTTTCGTGATCAGGGGCCTTTGAAACGTATTTTGGCCACATTCCCGGGTCCAACTCCCGCCATGAGGGTGGCTCCATTAGCGAATTTTTTCTAATGGAAATTCGCTAAAAACCATATTTATATTGTCCTAACTTTGTCGATGAGTAGGATGATAAATGAGAAAAAATGGAATTGATGCCTAACGATAAAGATGTAAAAAGTCAACTACACATAAAATTACAGTACCACTGAATGGTAGTCTGACTTCAGAAAAAGTGTGTTTGTCTGCAATGTCTAGAAGTAAAGTAAGTTTCAATATATTGGCAATAGCCAGAGGGAGAAGACTGTGGATCGATGAGATAAACATCGGTAAATTCATTAAATCTAATCTAAACGTTTAACTGTAAAATTTTAACAATTAGACTGAAGGCAAAACTGACGGTTACCACTACACTATCGTTCTGACTATCAGCCTCCCCCCCCCCCCCCCCCCCCATTCCGTGATTGAAGCTCAAATTTCTAAATATGTGTGGAAATCCGTCAGTATATTCTTTTGTCCATTAGTATTACTGACCTTACACGGTCAATTAGAAGTTCAATCTTCGGCCGAATTGTCCTTATTCCTATTGACCGTGACTATATTGTCAATTGATTCCTATTGACCCTTTAGGACTAAGCTATATGTTTCAAAAACTAATTCGTCTTTATATGTAAAATAACAAGTGTCGATTAAATAATTTGTCTCACTGTCTTTGTCTTTAATGGTATCATTAGGCCACCGAAGCTTAAGTTAAACAACTCTTTTATTCATAAACATCTTGATTATCCGGTAGAATCCGCGTCACAGCTTCTCTTTTAATTATATTTTTCTAATAACTAACATTTATAATTGTAAAATAACAATAAAGTAGAAACAAACAATATCATAAAAGTTAATTCTACCTGAAGAGAAGAACAGACTGATTAATTCAATCAACTCATAAGTTAGAAACTTGAAAACTTAATTAACTTACGAAACTTTGTTCTCCTTTGTAGTGATAAACATAGAAACAGAGATTCTCCACCCAAAGCATTACATGTTGAAAATGACAAAACAATCTAAATTGATTTTAGAGGAAGTGGTAACATTTAATTGTGTCGTAAATCATTCAAACCTGCGAAAATTTAAGATTGGTGAGGAAATTTTAAAATCTTTACTCCACAAACAAATGAAGTTGAATCAGAGGGTGTAAAACCTGTACGTATTTGTTATTATAAATTATATTTAAACAATAATACAAGTTTTATATTAATAAAATCGGTCCGATAAATCGAACAAAACTTTCTCATATAGATATTGATACAGTATTTAAATCCAATAAGAAACCATATTACTGATTTATTGCTTCCGAGCTTATCGAATAAAACGAAAGCTTTGGGATCGGTATGAAGAGCGAAATATTAATATATTTCTGATTTAAAAAATTTCTGGACAGAAATCCGTTTCACATCAGGGAACACGGTGGGTTCCGTGTCTGTCTGTCTGACGTTCAACATTTTTGCGTACCACGATGTATTCCATAATACTCATTCGATATTTCTAAAAATTGATTGGTTCGTCGAAAGTAGCCCACAGATAGGCCCTTATTAATTTAAACTGTCTGCATACATTAAGTATAGATAAATTGATACTTTATTCATTTAATTGAAAGTTTTCTTAGGTGGACTTGTAGAGTAGAAACTAAAACTTTATTATTTGACTAATTCTACCATTGTTCAAAACACTGATGAAGCTCAGGTTCCCTGGGAGAAAGCTTTGTGAAATAAAATAACAAATAAATTAACAACGGACTTTTATTCCAAACAACGCCTTCACTGTTTTAGTTTATTCATTTAAATAAATATTCATAAAATGTATTGATAAATTAATTTTCTCACTTTTTTCTTAGTTTTTGGGGGTAGGGCCCCCAAATTTGGAGCTATAATTCAGCTCGGTTTCGAGTAAGGATATGATTTGTTCTAAACTAGTATGCCAAATGTAATCGAAAGTAGAGTAGTACCAAAAATGAACCCAGTAGGCTCCACGCGTTGGTTCAGGTGACCGACAGACATTTAAAAAAAAATACGTGTGGTGTCGTGGGACACCCAATATAGGAACGAAGTTCCTTACGCTTTTCATTAAATATAAATTATAAAATCTCAGCAATAACTACTTATACATGGTGGAGTTAGAAAAGAGACAAAATTAAAAGAAACTAACTTGTAGAAAAAAGTTAATCATAAATTTATAGTTAAAGCAGATAGTTGTAGAACGAAAAATCGGTCCGAGACAACTCAGACAAACTTTCTCATATACGAGTTCATATTCACTTAGCCCAGTGTTTTCCTTTTATTAGTTTTCGTATGTACATTTAATTTTTACTGAGCATTTCATCAAAATATACCATAAAAAATAACTTCTCCCGGGCGAGGAATTGAACCCGGGCTCTCTCCCTCCGCGTTTTAAGCTATTTTCTCCGGAACTAGATTTTTCCCGGGAAAACGGCTTATATTATTAGATTCGTATTTAAATGGGCTATATTTTAGAATGTTTTATTCAAATCGTCGGAACCGTTTTCGAGAAATATTTTTTTAAATGTTTTTTCAGAGTTTTGGGGGGTTTATTTATAAATTTAGAGCTAAAATTCATTTCTCGATTTTGCCTCGGGGTATGATTTTTCTATACATGTATGCCATATTTCGTCAAAATTGGCTCAGTAGTTTAGGCTCCAGGCGTCTACACAGACAGACGGACAGACGACGGACAGACATTTTTAAAAACCACTTTTTTGGACTCAGGGGACCTCAAAATCGCAAAATCGAATTTTTGCGCCATTACAATACTTTCTCTTTATATGAAAAAGTAAAAAGAACTGTCCTCTCATACCCCGTCGGCAAAATTACTCCAATTAAATATTAAAATAAAAAATATAAATAATTAATACACAAAAAATTCGATTTGTATCAGGTTGAAATTTTACATGCTTGTTTCAATTGTACTATAGGTGATGTATACAAAGTTTCAAAAATCGTTACGTTAGAACGTAAGATATCGGTAAAAACGTTGTTTTCTTTATTTTAATCGTTTTTTTCCGCTTTAATAAATTTAGCGATCTTTATCACTTCATAGCAGTGTCGGTGTTCGTTTTACTAAAAAAATGTATTTTTAAAAGTTGTTTGTCTCATTTTATAGATTAAGTTAGAATTTTTTCCCGTCCAAAAATTCCAATTTTTTAATTTGACGCTTACGTTTACGCGAGCGTTGCGCGTGAACGCTTGGGCGGATAACATTGTCCAACGAACTTGTCTTGGGCATTGGTAAAATGAACATGTGTACCAAATTTCAACTAAATCAATTAACTTTTACACAAGTTATCGCCATCGGTAGATTTCGTGACGGATTTTGCGTGATTTTGGTCGTTTTTTTCGGATTCACTCCCGGGCCCAGGACGTGCCATAAGGAACTTCGTTCCAAAAAAAATACTTTTTTTTGAATGTCTGAGTCGCTCAAAACTGATTACTGAGTATAAATTGCATTAAAATAAGACTAAAAGATAAATACGAGGAAATAGTTGTGTTCTGTTGTACATGTTTGCATTTAGTAGTAGTCGAGAAGGGAAAGGTTTTAAGTTCAAAGGAAATTACTTCAATATTTGAGGGTTAAAGAATAAAATACTTAATTTTCAAGATATTATAGTGCTTTAGTTATGCTGAAGTTTGAAGTATACTTGACCCAAGAATAGCTTCTTTCCCGACTCTAATTCAATGCCCGTTTATAAGTACATATTAATATTATAAATTTAGCTGGCTTTATCCCATTAAGGTTTCACTTAAAAGCAAACTACCTTTATAATCTGGTATAATAGCATAAAGTTTGTGGTCTTTGAATCAACTAAATAATTTTAGCAGTTAAAATGAATTAATATTGTGAATTGAATCAGAAATAATATAATATTCCTTACAATTTATCTTATGTATAATATAATAAATACTTACTAATTAAACGCGAGCAATTTCTAACCCTAATGAAGTTGTTTGAACCAAGATTTATTGAAACTTTCTATAAATAACAATATACAATCGTTGACATACCTCAATGGCTTAAATTCAATCTAGTTTCATCGTTGTTTTATTTGTTATTAATTAGTTTTAAGATTCTTCTTGACTGATCAAAACTTTTTATTTCATATACCCACGCTATGTTGCAGTGTTTAGTGTTTATAAGGATAATAAGGAAAATTAAATAAATATAACCTGCCGGATTATTTTAAAATCTTATCGGTGCTAGTTCGTTTCTAGCCAGTACCAGATTTGCATACTCATATCATGTTGATTCATATGCATCGCTGGACGATTGACAACATTTTCTGTCAGTACAATACTATAAAAACTGTTAATCGAAATAAGTTACAATAAATAAAAATTTTAACTCTAAATCGAGGTCATCTGAATAGGTGATTAACCTAATCTTTTAGTTGGTTAGTCAAGTCTTCTTGTAGTGTCTTCTGTAACATTAGCTTGCATCTAGACTGTTTGAGAGACATCCCTTTTTCCGCTTAGAGGATAGATCTCCTATTTCTGTACCTGGGGGGTTCATACCTTGCGTCAGGGGACTAGGACTCCAAAAAATTTGAGTCTCCGATTTCAAAATCCCATGACAGGAATCCGCTTCAGACATCAGGGATAATTTTTGTTTCCGTGTCTATCTGTCGGTCTGTTGTTTAATTTTTGCGAACCAACATATCTTAATATGTTGGTTTTTACTAATATGTGTACTCCTCCAATGAAATGTTGATGGAAGGTCATAATTAGCCCATAGTTGTTCCCATATAAGTTTTATTCTTCTGCGCTTATTTTTTCATCTTCCACATGTGCACAAACATACATTAATTTACACCTATACCTTCACAAGTACTTATCTGATTTTAATGAAATTTGGATGGTTTGTCGAAAGTAGCCCGCAGATAGCCCAAGATTAATTTCAACCGTCTGCGCTCTTTAAATTATGCTAAATTGGTACTTTGGTAATAAAAAAACCAGTCTTTATACTTAATAAGAGTATTCTGTGTTTATTGCTATCATGAATATAAAATATTTCCTTTCCTAAACAGATCTTAATAAAATGATCTTTCCAAGCAAATTCATTTTTTAAATCAAATTCAATATAACAATACAAATAATTTAATTATACAACAATTCAATTTAGTCCTTTATCAACAAAATTATTATTAATGGAAAATACATTATTAATCTAAATAAATATTGCGAAGGTATTGTATTAGGTTAAAATGTTTATTTATGATATCAAGTGTTTGAAACTAATATATATTAAACACTAGCTTGATGCCCTTGCTCCGCTACGAGCTGAGATTAATATTAAATGTGCTGTTTGTTGAACTTAATATGGAACCATCTGTGGGCTACTTTCGACGCACCATCAAAACATTAATATTTATATAATTTTAACATATTTTTCTGACAAAATAGCTGTTTTTAATTTATATTTATTTTCCAATGTTCTTATGCTTTTTATAAATATTTACTTTTTTATTACTTACGTTTTTATTAGCTTGCTTTCTTGTTTGTTTGTTTCTTTGTTTGTCCAGTACAAATCTTGAAATCGATTTCTAACTTTAAACTTTTAGAATAGCTCAGAACACGATGGTAATTCATTTTTTTAATCTTTTATCTATCTTTCAGCAAAATTTAATTCGTTTTCAGCAAATGTGCTGTATGGAACGTAAGTTCGGAAAAAATCAGCTAGTTATTTTATTTGTTTTGGTATGTCCCATTTTTACAATCTTCATTTTGACAGGTTTCAAATTTATGATCTATGACAGAAAATTTAAAGCGTAGTATATAAAAAGTTCTTTTTATCTAGCAATTATTTTAATCGCCTGTCATGATTTTTATACTCCTGGCCAAGTCAGGTAATTTTGCTTGTATATAATATAGTAACAAGGGTAAAGATAATGCTAAAGAAATGGCTAAGAAGTAAACCTGCTGTTTATGGAAATGATTAAGCTAGCTAAAGAAATGTCAAAGATAAATAAATGGCGAATAGAAAAAAATATAATGATATGGAAAAGGCAAAATACGTGTACATTATATAGCGTGAATATGGTGAACCTAGAAAATGTAGTTACATTTTCTAACATCAGTAAAACTAGAACTAGTTAGTTCTAGTTTTACTGATGTTTGCGATATTATAGATTTCACTTGTTATGCGCTCATTAAAATGCATAATAACTTGGAAACCAATAAAGATAAAAAAGTGTGATTTGATCTGCATTCGAAATCTTATAACATTCCCTTTTATTCCCCTTAATTCCCTTTTTAATCATTTCATAGTTAAGATGTAGGATGTCAAAACTTAGATTTTTTTGTAAAATTTATTACTACATATTTTCAGTCTGATAATATGTCTCTCCATATTGCTTTATCAATGATAAAACTGATAGTTTACCCCCCAGGCGTCCAAGGCGTCATAACACCTTGGCCGCCAATATATCTTTTGTCGTCAGTGGCGCACCCAGGATTTTTTTACGACTGTAAAATACTTAGGTGTAGGTTCCTCATTAAGTTCATTTTTCAGGGAACGAGACAGCGTTTAATTGATTTTGTTTGTCAATGCTAAATATTTACTACGTTCACACATCGTTTTGGAAGCGTTTCGGATCCAATTCGTTTTCAAAACGATTCGCTTTCATACAACAAAAAATACAGGTTCCAGTTAAAAAAAAAAAAAAAAAAAAAATGGAAGCTCACGAAAACAAAGAACTTGGAAAGTGGAAAAGAGTTAAATAACCTGATATATCGATCCGCGACCTGTTCATGAGCGTTTTGAAATCGATCCCCCGTTACGATCACGTATTTTTGGTGGAACGGATTTTGACCGATACGATCCGTCCATCTCCGTTCATACAGCGTTTGGAACCAGCGGATCGTTATCAAAACCGTTTCCAAAACGATGTGTGAACGTAGTAATTCATAATGTATGTTAAAGAAGGGTTTTTTTAGACAATGAGCTCAATGTCTAGGTGGCCCTTTCCTCTTCTTGTTAAATAGACAAAAAAAGACACATCTTCAAAACTATGTCATTGGCTGAACTGCTGACTGAGGGAGGTGTTAATAAATAAAGAAAACGAATAGATGAATAATTTATCTCCTTGCTGACTAAATAAATGTATACTATTAACCATTTACAGCCCTACAATGGGGATCCCCTGCGTATATAAATTATAATATTTTCCCCAAAACCAGTAGTTGACGATGTGGTAGAGTAGGGACGGAGTGGCGTAGTGGTGGCCTGTTGTGGGGGGTCCTTGGTCCTTGTCCTAGAAGATTCTTCCCACTCGGGGGTAGACTATCGGCATCGGCGCACCTTTAACTTTGCCCTCTAGCGGTATCGAGTCACTCTAATTGTTCCGGACCTTGCAAAATAGGCCGCACATCTCTTGACTGGCATGGAAATTTTCCGTGTCTCGGGCCTAAATCCAACCTGGAGACGTTGACGGGGCACACAACGACCATTTGGTCAAACTGTTTCTTTGAAACGCAGAACCCAACTTAAGGAGTCTCAATCAATTCGATTCTTGGACCACATTTGTTCAATGATGTGGTCAGCAGACCTTCTACATAGATTGAAACTGGTCACTGCTTTGAGTCTAGAGTCAACCTAAAGATAACATCCCAGCTGGTACTAGCCATTCTAGTTTTTTATTTTTTTACAATATACTCGTACTTAACTCCTGTAACTCTTAACTTAACTCCTATAACATAATAAGAATAAAAAGTCTTAAAAAGTAGAACCCACATTTCATAAATACATTTAGCATATTACCCTTGCGAATATCGCATTATATTTACATGATATTTTCCTTATTCTTTTTAGCACTGTTGAGATTTTTTTCTAATTAGGTGTTAATATTACAATAATTAATAACTACTTGTACCATGCTAAAGAAAATTTTGGTAAATTCATATGCTAACTTAATTTGGTTTGATTTTTATAAAATAAACTAGAATTTAATATTTACCTTTTTACGTGTTTTTTTTTTTTTTTTTTTTTTTTTTTCTAAACCACATTGTTATTTTTTTCCATTCGTCAACAATAGCAATAGTTTTCTTGGTAATTTTTAAAGTTTTTAAAAATGTAATACCCTTAATTTAATTCTTAGTGGTTTAAGAACAAGCAGAAATTTGAATAAGAATTTCTTTTTCTTGTTTTTTTATTAGTTTTAATTTATCTGATGTCCCTTTGAGGTATCATGCTAATTTTGACTAACCAATAGGACTTGAAGTATACACGGAATTTATAGATTTGGTTTATTTAAAGATTAAATCATTTTCAAGATTTATTAATTATCACAATAATCTCTTGAGGACTTGTTTTGATATGAATATTTTTCATTTTGGCAAAGGAAAGGGAAAAAGCTTATTCGCATTTCTATTTGAGAATATCTGATAAATTTAGAGGTTGCAACCCGAGGCAGGATATCTGACTCTGGCCAAGATGAAAAATGTACTGCTTTCTGTTTTTACCACTTTCTCTTTTTTCTCCCTCCAGTTGAGGATCATTTGCTTAAAAATGTTTTTCAAGCTCGAGCGAATTTCAGGGTCTGAGAGTTTCGGTAAAGTAAATCGATAAGATAATGGTGGGTTGTCGAAATGGAACTCGTTATACGTTACTTATGTCATCCTGATATGTTTGCTTACTCGCTTATATTTACACTTGAGATAACACTTTGTAAACAGTACAACAGTTAAGCTGATAAAACACCAGTTAAAAAACTGATAAATCCACATTATAGAATAATAACAAAAATTGAAACAAGATTAAAAAAAAAAAAAAAAAAATGCCAAGCGCTGCTTGAAGATGTCCCAAAGAAAACCTTTGATTCCCAACATTTTAATTTAAGTATATAGTTTATTTGCTAATTCTAGATGTTACACACACCCACACACACTCATATCTATAAATATTTAAACAAAAATGTTTTTTCTTGTTGGTATAAACTAGACAAAGTATTTGTTAAGATTCCAAGTTGGGTTATACTTATTTTTATTTAATTCTAATAGTTTTGCGTATGTGGAAGAGAAACCAATGTTCATAAATTAATATTAATATGGGACCAACAATAGAATAATTATAACCTACCATGCAAATTTTATTATAATCGGACAAGTCGTTTTTAAGAAAGGTGGAGGTGGCAAGTATAAAAGGTTGAATGACAGACCGACCCGACAGACCACAGACACGAGACCAAACATATTCTCTGTTGTCTTTTGAAGCTTTATATTAGGGGCGCTACCCCCAAAAATCTATTTCCCGATATATGGATGAAAATAAATATGATTTTATTGAATGTCCAAGGCGTTAGACCGACTCCTATAAAATAAATCATACAATATTACAATCTATCAGTATTATCTATTTCTCAAATCTTATATACATTATTAATCCAATGCCAAGGAAAATGTAGTCAATAGTTTTTGTTTGCTGCATTTTGACGACCAAAAACATATTTAAATGCTCTTTCTTCCCGTTGCTACCACCATGTTAACAAAAATATCGGCATTGTTATAATTTAAACATTTGTAGTTGCGTTAAACATAAACACTAAAAAAAAAATAAAAAAATCGGGTACGTGGTACCTCAGAACTTTTCATCACTTCAGAGGCCACTAAAGTGGCCTCTTCTGCTGGCAGCAGGAGGGAGCAGCATTGGACGTGGTTAGTACGAGGATGGGTCACCGTTCTAAACTAACTGATTTATTATCACACTATTTTTTTTAAAAAAAACTTATTTTTAATACCTAGAACCGGGGACCGAGCGCGGCGCTCGAAAGGAAGAGCTTTTTTTTAAATGTGCTGGAAAAATGGAGAAACAATTCCATTTATAGGCATATTATTAAATCGGTTGTTATCCAATAAGTATAAGTAAAGCCAAGGTTCGAAATTAAATTTTATTTAATAAATATATAGTCCAGTTATTATAGTAAAAAATATGGCTTCTATTCCTGAGCTTCAGCTATTTTTTGTTTGCTGCATTTGGACAACCAAAAACATATTTAAAATAGTCAACATGAGCGTGGTTACGTTAATAAAATTTAATACCCTTTTGGTTCTTCCTTTTTTCAAATTTGTTATACCACGTTCCACGTTCAAGGTGGGACCACTGCCGAGATGTTTGTTACCCATAAAACAATGTTGTTTCGCTATATTGCGATTGTCACTGTAGCAATTACCTCTATTAATATTAAAACACTGGGAGCACAAATACAAATATTTTCAAACTATGTCCGAACAACCTTGAAATGTCGCTCTTAGATGTAGAATAACGGTTTCCACACTTGTAAAAAATTAACGTAATGTTTCGTGAGTGTTTAAATTTTATAATCTTCAATTTTGATTTAATCCTCAATAATTGGTTTTTGAACCAGAGGAAGCGAGATATTCGTAAAATATGTAAAAAGTTGTGCGGCGACGAATACTAAATATTCATAGATATTCTTTGCCATTTAATCGGTACACCATCCATTGTACGTAAAAATTAATCAAATTTTTTTTGTGAGAAATTTTGATATATATAATTTCGATAACCAACTTGATTAGAGTAATAGCCATAGGAAGCGAGATATTCGCAAAAAACCGAATTTCTTGAGATCTATTAACGCGACCACGATGAAGCGACCAAAAAACCTAAAATGGCTGCAATAATAAGGAAAAACAAAAATAATTTATTTTTCTTCCTTAAATAAATTAAATTTTATCGATAATTTCATCATAATCTACAATCTACATCATGACTCATAACATTCAAAATCAGCATACTTTTCAAGATTACCACCAAATATGTCACCATGATCACTATGATAATCACTATGATGATGTTTGATTTTTATTTTTAATCATTTGAAAGTTCCCACCATACTTATTTAGTACTTACGTCATTGGATGTTTATTAGTCAAGTTTAGTTCAAACAATCTCCAAACCACTCTTGATAATCATGTGGGTTTTTAAATATTATACATATATCATATATGTATATAGTTTAGCAGTGTATCACCGACGACGGCACCAACTTATACTTCTATAACCATTTGTTATTGGTAAGGCAATCACATTTATTCTAAAATAAATGAAGGTTTGTTTTGATTAGTTGGTCTTCAAATAGGTATAATACCTTATCTAAAGAGATGCCGACAATTTTATTAAAACAATTTTATTATCAAGAAGTGTACCAACGACGATGGACTTGTTATTGGTAAGGCGATCACATTTATTCGAATAAAAATAAAGGTTTTTTTTTTTTATTTGTTGTCTTCAAATAGATATAATAACTTATCCTTATCGAGATAGTAGCCGAAAATTTTATAAAAACTAAACATTACATTTATTTAGACTTTTATTATTTTTGATTTGTTGTGTATTGAAAGCTGTCACTTTTGATTATGACATGTAATGTAAACAAACAATGCGCTTTCTTATCACTGAGCCAACCGTGCCGGTCCCGTGTTTTTGTTTACCTTATAGGTTAACTTTTTTCTGCACCTGTACTTCTTTATTTGTACCCGTACAAGGCCAAAACCTTATCAAATCCCTTGATATTGGGCTCATTTTTCTTCTCTCACCGTACTCTACACATGGACATATTGTTGGCTCGGTTTTGAATCGCCGTTAGCGAGATCTCAGGTACAAAGTTTTGTGCTTTTATAAGTTAAAGATATTTTATTTAATTATTTGAAGTTTGGCGGTATTTTGACAGATGTAAACAAACTTTGACGTCATCAAAATTATCGCACTAATAAATAATTATATTCACTTATAACTTTTAAACTAATTAATAGAATTTCATCGGTTTTTTTATATTTGTTCCTTAATTTTTTCCGGTTCCAACGATATGCTACAAGTCAAAAACCTATATCTAATTTCAGTATTATTAACCTTCAAAGTTTAAAAATTCAAAAATGTAAAACTTAAAAATGGCGGCCAATATCAAAATTAAATTTAGTGGTCTTTCTTATCATACAGAGAGGTACATTCGTTCCAAATTTCAACTCGATCAAGACCATTTTCGATTTATTACGATTTTTTTAAAATTTTGCTGACTAAGCAAACTGGGTTCAAGATGGCGGAAAAAGTTGATTTTCCGGGCGGCACAACTACAGGTTAGGACTGATTTTTCTGCCAAGTTTCAACTCTCTAGGTTAAATACCTTGGGCGCTACGATGATAACACACATACATACACACATACATACGTCATGCTGAAAACCACTCAGGAGGTCTTAAAAACACCTAAAACGGATAATTCCGTTGAAATCTCGAAAAAAAATTTTTTGATGAAAACAATACTTTTCCTACTATTAGTAGTGAGAAAAAGTAAAAATAAATAAATAAATGTAAAAAAAAAAATAAATAATAATCCCAAGAAAATTATTAAACAATTGAGGGTTGATGATGATAAAATAATTAACTAAAAATATACGTTGATTGACAACTGAAAAATAGGGGGAGAAAATGACGAGGGAAAAGTAATTATCTTTTAATTATTCTTTATCATTTTGCTTGTCAATAATTTTTTTTTTTTTTTGGTTTTACTTTCTCATATTCCTGGTATATATAAAGAAGGAAATATTGAAAGTGCGAGATTTCGATTTTGTTGGATTTAAACGTGAAACGTCCCCTAAGTCCAAAGAAGTTGTTCCTAAATTTTTGTTTGTTTGTTGTCTATCTGTCTGCGCAGATACGTGGAACCAAAATAGCTGCCTATCAAAGCCACCGGCCAACGAAATATTTTAGATTAGATAGTTAACTACGATAAGTTGATATTTTTAAAGAATATGCTAGTAATAGTGAGCCGTGTAGTGGGAAAAAACGGGTATTCTAATATTCCTTAACACTTCCACACATCCCAGCCATTCCGCGTTACTGTCGTACGCAGACACACACACAGACACGGAGCATATTTCGTTAAATGTAAAGCTTGCTACGCTCGCTTCAATTATTTCTGGATTTCAAACTCGACATTTATGAACTATATGAATAATTGAACTTTGAATTTTAATACCAGGACATCAATATGCGTATTGTGTGTATTGTAAAGTCGATATTTTAAAAATGGAAATTCGGGGGAAATGTTTCTCGTATAAAGAAAATTGGTGCAAATTTCAGCTCAATCGGAAAATTTTACTAATGGTTGACATATTGCTGACTTAGCAAAATGGGTTTATGACTTTACATATTTTTCGGGTGGCACAACTACGTGTATGGATTGATTGTTTAAGGATATTTCAAATCACTGGCTTAATAACTGTAGGAGGTATGCATGACATAGATATACGCAGACAGACAGACCACATAGCTGTAACCACTCAAATGATCTTAAAAGCACCCAAAACGTTTCGGATTTTATTTGTGAAAACAATAAGTTTCCTACTTATCCTCGGAGATGTTGATGTAAAGTAAAAATATAAATATTTAGCAAATAAAAATAGGTTTTTACCAACTAGTGTCGTAAAATATATTTACATCATCAGGGTATATGGCTTTGAATTTACAATTTTTTTATTTTATTAATATTATTAACAAACCTGTTTTATAAATTGACACTGTCTGTTAAAAATCTTGTCTGGTCTTTTCATAATAACAGAGATAAATGAGAAATTAAAAATTTGATATTATGTTATGATAGCAGATGCTAAGGTTATTGGTGTCAGTTCTAAAATTTACAGTGTTATTAGTTTTATATATATAATACATTTCCAGGACATTTCTTTTATAAAAATTTGGTTCTTGGGCAAGGACTATGGGATTCGAGAAATCAAATTTGTGTTTAGTGGAGTAGAAGTGTTGAGTAAGGGCAGTGGGGTTGGGGCAGTTGGGTTTGAGGCTGTATTCAAGAACCAAATTTTTATAAAAGAAATGTCCTGGAAATGTATTATATATATAAAACTAATAACACTGTAAATTTTAGAACTGACACCAATAACCTTAGCATCTGCTATCATAACATAATATCAAATTTTTAATTTCTCATTTATCTCTGTTATTATGAAAAGACCAGACAAGATTTTTAACAGACAGTGTCAATTTATAAAACAGGTTTGTTTATAATATTAATAAGATAAAAAAATTGTAAATTCAAAGCCATATACCCTGATGATGTAAATATATTTTACGACACTAGTTGGTAAAAACATATTTTCTATAAAACCGTATCTCACTAAATATCTCATACAATTATACTTTAACGGTTGCTAACTTAAATTTAATAAAAATAGGGTTTTTTTTTTATAAGATAGAGGGGCAACAAGTGGCGGTTGAATGACCGATAGCCGTGCCTATTTTGGTGGCTGGTGGCTTGAGATTCAGTACCGGTAAATAAAAATAGGGTTTTAATAAGATAGAGGGACTACGAGTGGCTTGTGTATTGTGTATGGCCGTGCTAGATTACAGGTGGCCAGTGGCTCGAGATTCAGTGCCGGTACACCGAGTTTCTCGCGAAAGAGACTGAAGCCACGGAATCTTGTAGTGCCACCTATTTTAAAAACAATTACAATAATTAACATCAATTAATTGTGCTATTTCAGAAGTGCAGAAACACTTGATAGAGAGGCATGTTTTCTTGCTAAGTTATAACTATATAAATAAAATTGAAAGGAAGTAAGTAAAACAATAAATATAACAAAAATATTTTCGGCATAAACTTGTTTACCACCGATATATTTTCACGGAATGTTGCGTGTTTAGATATATTTTTCATCCCTCTATTATTTACTTTTAATTTTTTAACTTCAGTTTGTACTGAAATTTTTACCATTTTGACTAATAATTACTACATTTACGTAAAATATATTTAATTATATCTTTTATATAGTTTATTAAACATAACTAAATAACGGTTTTCAGTACAATGCTGATTTTAAATTATTCTCATTTTTATGAGTGAATGCAAAATCCAATGTGAATTTAATCCGATTTAAATGAATATTTCAAATGCAAACAACTTTTGTATACGATAGAGTATAGAAAACACGGCCACCCTTGTGTTTTTGGTCAAATATTCCTGTTTCAAAAACCATAAATTATAGTAGGTAAATTGGAAGCAAATATCCCAAAAGAGCAAACAATATGTGGAAAGTAAACAAAATATGAAAATACCCGTGACCTGCCTCCTCCTCTTTTTTAGTTCATTATACAAGTATAATTCTCTTTCTCGAACTCGACTATTCCCCTATCCTTACTTTTACACAGTTTAGTATATCCTTCTCTACTTCTAATTGTTACTCATGTTTTGACATATAATTTAACTTAAATATTATGGTATTAAAATGCAGTACCTCCATGTACATCGGAAAGTATTGCCAACATTTGGCTAACCTTCTTTTCATTTTATAATACATATTGTGCTGTTTCAAGCACATTTTTAGATTTTGGTGTTTTTTTTTTTGTTTTTTTTTCCTGAAATATTTTCTCTATTTTAGCTTCTTTTGTAAATTGTAAATAGGGCTACATTATTATTCCACATTATTGTTTCGTTACATTAGAGGTTTTTTTTCTTCATCTTTCATTAAATGGTTTAATAATCGCAAGCAAAATGCCCTCATTTTTTCGTGTGTTGATATTGACAAATAATAAAAGTATGGAAAAATAATTAAAAGTAATTAATTAAAAGTATGGAAGCAATTATGTTATTAAAACATTAAATCACTAGGAGTGAAAACATCCTAATTGGTAGGATATATCGAGTAGTAAGAGCTAAAATAGTTTGTTTGTTTTTTTTTCCTTTTTTTTAATAATACAAAAAAATAAATATTTTTAAATGAATAGGACATAGTACATTTTACAATATTTTGACATCTTCTTCTAGCTTGATATTTTAGGTATAGCTACAGCTCTATAAATCTTATTTATATAAGAAAATTAATTATTGCTCTTATGCTAGTAAATAAAAATAAAATATATGTAAATTAGTTTGAAGAAACTATGCCAAGATTTTTAACTAACTGATTGAATAATTAGTATACACTATAAAACGGCTTAAACAAATTGAAGCAAATTCTAAATAAATAAAACCTTTAATCTTTTATCACTTCCCTAATCTGACAAAATAAAAATAAATAACCGGAATTACGAAATTTATTCAAATAAAAAAATAATGAAATCAATATTCCGTTGTTTAAAATTGTTCTATTTTTTGGAACGAAGTTTCTTATGGCACGTTCTGGAGCCCGGAAGTGAATCCGAAAAAAAAACAATCAAAATCACCGTCACGAAATCTACCGATGACAATAACTTGAGTAAAAGATCACCGAGTTAGTTGAAATTTGGTTCACAGACATGCTCTTCTACTAATGCCCAGGTTATCAACCCCCTACTAATGCCATGGTTATATCAACCCAGGACAACGTTATCCGCCCAAGCGTTCACGCACAACGCTAGCGTAAACGTAAACGTAGCGTAACGTCAAAAATGTTAAGTCGGGAAAAAGTGTTATTAAGGAAGCCTGTTACTTGTCTGTGGACTTGTTTTTTTTATTTTTGTTATATGTCAAAATGACACTTCGTTTTGTAAATATAGAAAATATAATCACGGTCTTGTTAAAAAGTAAAATTGATCTGTGCGCTGACGCTTATTTCATTATAATATTAGGTCTATTATTATACGTACTTAAGGCTCTACCGCCCTTTGAGGTTAGGAAAAACAGTAAAATTACAATTATACTGGTTTTAAGTAAGATATCAAAAATCTAATCACAGGCTTCATTCCTAATTTTAATTCTGCACAATATGAGCCCTTTATCAACTTTCTATGATAAATAGTATAGGCGACATTTCAATACAACGATAAAACTCCTTGTATTGAAATGACGCCTGTACTATTTATCATAGAAAAGTGATATAGAGCTCAAATTGTGCAGAATTAAAATAAGGAATGAAGCCTGTGATTAGATTTTTGATATCTTGCTTAGAACCAGTAAAATTGTAATTTTACTGTTTTTCCTAACCTCAAAGGGCGGTAGAGCCTTAATCCAAGAAAAAATGCTAACTTCATCTATTTAATGAGACAAACGACTTTTTTAAATAATTTGTTTACTAAAAACGAATACTGAAACTGTTATGAAGTGATAAAGATCGCTAAATTTATTTAAGCGGACCTAAACGTTTAAAATAAAGAAAACAACGTTTCTACCGATATATTCCGTTCTAACGTATAACGATTTTAATAAAACTTCTTACACATTGTAAAATTGAAACCGGCATGTAAAATTTCAACCTGATACAAGTAGAAGCTTTAGAGTAGGGAAGAGGTATATTTTATAATATTTTAAATTAGTAGGCCGGGTAGGTAGAAAACAGTCCTATTTCAATCCAACATTCTTTAACAAACATACACTTTAACTAAAATAAACTTATCATAATCAACTTTTTTCTTATATTCAATATATATTTATTATAAGAAGCTTGCTTTAATGATACAAATAATGCTTTTCTTTTAATTTTGCCTTAACTCTGCTAGGTACAAACAGTTAGTTATTAGTTACTTTTAATGTTGTCTCTTTTCTAACTCCGCCATTTATAAGTACTTAGTAGTGTGATTTTATAGTTTATGTTTAATGAAATTCGTTCCTACCGGGTGTCCCGCGACACCACACATATTTTAGTTTGATTTTTATAAATCCCTTTTGGACCCAACATATAATTATTAATTCTTCCTTATTATTTAACATTATCTGTATCTGTATCACACTGATGTGTATCGTTCTTTTTGTTCAGTATTCTTCGTTGTTTGTGGAATAAATAAAAATGTATTTATTATTCCATAAAGGAAATCTTCAATAAAGGAGAACACTATAATATGAGAAGTGAGATAACTGGGCCGTTTGCTGTTACCCATGAGATACGTGATGTGAAATCTATCTGAGTTGGGACTGAAAGGATTGGAATCTATTTGTGTAGTAGAGTTTACTTGTTAAAAACGAGGCAAGTCTACAGCTGTCAGGGCATAACCCATATCATATACCTACTATAAATTCTACTCTATACATGGGATTATCTTTATAGATACATCGAAAAATTACTTCTTCAAATACTAGGTTCTGTTTACTGTTTACATTCTTAATATCTGCAATATTCTTGAACCAAACGCTCATTAACTATTACAGTAATGCCAATCCCACAGAGATGTTATATTATCTCTTCCCACTTTTATCTTATGAATTCGAGCTGCATTTAATTGAATTAAGGTGTATTAAAACAATAAATAATGGCTTGGAGTTTTTCATATCAATTGCACCAAATCATTATTGTACAATGCAAAAGTAATAAATAAGTAAAAATACAAATACAAAAGTAATCATAAAATAAAAATAAAATATTTTGAATATAATTGAGAATCTATGTGAATAATATTAATTATCTCTCCACATAAACTGGCTATTTGGTTTATTTTAGATTACAAAGCAGCTTTCAGCCTTCATAAGGCCATCATCAGTGCCGGAATGTGGAAGAAGTAGTTACAATATTATATAAATGTAAAGAAAATGATTGAGTACTGTCGTCGACTTCTTGTCTCTCCTTACCTTGTCAAGATTGAGTCTTACCTTGATCTCCGACATGAAGTGAAGAAGGCTGGACTCAATCATTAACTTCTCATTTATATATTGTAACTCTACTTGTTCCACATTCCAGCACTGATGATGGCCTAGTGAAGGCTGAAAGCTGCTTTGTAATCTAAAATAAAAAAAATTGCCAGTTTACGTGGAGAGAAAATTTATATTATCATTAAGATGGCCTAACTATGTGCCAAGTGAGTAATTAACAAGAATTAAAATCAAATCTGCACCTTGGAAGTCAAAGGACCAATGTCCAAATTGTACGGTTTGATGATATTATGTCCTCTATCTAATCCCTATTAATTCTATCAGTAAAAAAAATGTTACCCACTCCCCCACCCACCCCAATATAACTCTGCGGGTTAGAGTTTCTTATAAGGGAACAATGTGCTATATTACTTAAAACTAAAAAGGCCACAGGCCAATAAAAATGCATTGGAGATTTTAATTTTTATAGAAAGTGTAAGTATGATGGATTTAAGGATCAACTGAACTCAGACTTCTTATCATTAGTTCGGCAAGGTATACGAATTTACTAAACCCAATGTCTAATAGGAAGATTAAAGTTTAAGCAGAGCACAGCAAAGTTTACACTTTAAGGTTCCGAACTTCGAGGCAATCCCTCCAACACTACAACAAACTCCAACAAAACTTTCTGTTATACACATACACGGTAAGACTGATTTTAACCCCAATAATAAGTATCTAATTTAATCAATTTATTTTTAAACAGCCGATTGTTCACACATTTGATTTTCAACTAAAAATTTATTCTTATCAATATCTCGGAAACTTGATTTTCCCGGGAAAACTAATAATAGGGTTAGATTCGTGTTTGAATGGACTAGATATTAGAATTTTTCAATAAAAACCATCAGTACCTATTTTTGATCAATCCATTTCTTCATGAGGTTTTGGGGTGCCCCTAAATTAAGAGCTTCAGCCTTGGGCCATTATTGCTTCCAAGCTTACCGAAGGGTACGGAAGCTTTTGTCTCCGATTTCCAAAAATTCCAAGACAGAAAAATCCGTTTCAGACCACAGGGAAGATTTTTGGTTCCGTGTATGTCTGTCTTGTAAACTACACGTCCGATTTTAATTAAATTTATATGGTAGGTCATTACAAATTAGCTCATTGGAATAGCTAATTGTTGACATTTATTGACACCAGTAGCTTTAAAAGTACTGATCTGATTTGCATGGAACTTATATACTTTATCGAAAGTAACCCGCAGATAGCCCCAGATTAATTTAAACCGTTTGCGATCTTTAGCTTTTGCTAAATTGATACTTTATTGATATAAAAAATTAAAACAATTTTGACTTATTAAAATAACGGGGGAAACAACTAATCAAATTAGGGAAGAAGGGTTTGTAAAAGTAAAAGATAAAATCTGATAGGATTGGAGGAAGCTTTGTGCACACTAATTGGCGTCTATTTTTATAAACATATACGCAAAATGATATCAAATTCAGACGTGTAGTTTATCGGCTCCACGTGTCTGCACAGGCTGTAGACAACAGAAAGGCATTTTCTTTTTTTTAAATCCTCATTTCTAGACTCAGGGGGTCTTAAAACGTGTAAATCAATTAAAATCTCAAAATCGAATTATCGCGCTAAGACAATACTTTTTTCTATTTATATAAGAAAGTAAAAAGAAGACTGAATAATACTATAAAATAACTGATTAAATAACCTAATAAATATAACCTTTTGGTTTATAAATGTAGCAAATTAATCAGTAGAGAATTTTCCCATCCACCAAGAAGTCATATTATTATGAAAATGGTAGCTACGAATGGAATGAAGATAATGGGAAATTTCAATTTGGGACCAAGGTTTATAGACTCTGTTTTAACTGGTGTTAATGCATACATGGGTTTAGTTTCACCTGTACTACTGAAAAGTGAATAGTCCACAGGTCACATACCAGTACTGTGTGAGGGTAGCAAGAGTTATTACTCACATTCATTACCGAGTTATCCACGTAATGAATACTCAAGACATAGAAACATGCGAACGAAGGACGAAGGTAATGGTCATCAAGGCTTTACTTCGAGGCTGTACAAAATACGAAAATAACTTGAAATGAAAATACAATTAATATACACAATCATTAATGGATGACTGGCTTCTAAAGCTAATAGGAGGGGTATCTTACTTGGTTTTCACACAATAAATTTATCTTATACGATTTTAAGTTGTTGGTTTACTTTTCGCCCGAAACCCAAGAAACAAAATATGCTTTAGCATAGGTTAAATAACTATAGAATATACAATTAACAAATACATTTCTTAGAACATATTAGACTTTATATTGTGAGATAACGCTAAAAACTAAAATATTAAAATATAAGTATAAGTAAGTAAGTATGAGTATAAGTAAGTTGCTGTTTTATTGAAATTTATACTAATGTTTAAATATGGTATACTTATATAAATTTTGTTTACTTCCTCATTGAGTTTGTGTAAATTATCATGACTAGAATGTTATAACAGGAAAGAAAATTAGTAGATTTATAAAATGTACCCTTTCCCAAGACCAAATAAACTAGTTAAATTTTACCTCGAGGCACATTGTCTCTTTGGGTAAAAAAAATGAGAAACTGCTTTAATTGCTTTTCTGCTAATTAACATAAGCGATACACATTAGCTGAATACACTCTTATAATATTATGCAATTTAAGCTGTACTGCCAGTTAAGTTATCTTAAAAAGCTAATACACGATCCTTCTCTTTAAACATAAAATTATTTTTAAAACCTTATAAGCTATTCCCTAATACTCTACCCTTAGTTTTTGCTGTAGGTCTTAAAAGTACGTTTTATTACTTTTTATGTCCATGTATTTATGTAATGATTTTGTTATTTCCATTTTACTTTACTTTACGCCTCGTTAGATATATTTACTGTAATTTTTTGAAGGTCGTTTCAAAATTACTAATGCCATATAATTATCGGTGGGCTCTTGTGTTAATAAAAATAGGTTTTACTGTTGTAGGAATCATCGAGAATGTTTGTCTACGACCTTGGTGAGAATTGTTTTTAGCGTATAACAAAGAATCAGGAAATTTCAATAATTGTAGTGTGATGTCGTTTCTTCTCCAGCATGTTTACTTGAGAATTAGTTTATAAACTATATAATCGCCCAAAAAGGTGATTAGAAAAATAGGTTACGAGTCCCAACAAATGAAAAGATTTGAAAACGCTGGTATTTAATTTATTACCATGTACACCCTAATCTGCAATGTAGCTAAAGTTTAATTTGCCTCTTCATTCTTTAGGAAACTTTGGTATAAATCAATCAACTTTGGTATCATTTAATTAAAATATTAGTTATTAGAGCAGCTATTCAACCCCCCCCCCCAAACTTTTATATAGAATCATGTTTATGCCATTCTTTGCATTCATGAAAGGTAGGATTACAACATACCGGATAATACATAGACTTTATTTAGGGTCAAAATCCTCTAAAAAAAAATCCAGGAAAATTTTTATTTCTTGTAGATCGTAAAAAAATAGGAATGAATGAGATTCTTAAAAGGGTCTAGGACTGGAGAGAGTTAGCTGGAAGGGACGAGGGCGAGGGTATCCTGAAGCCTTCCAAGGACACAGGGCCAGACGGCTAGAAACATATAACCGTTTTATTTCCCTCAAGTAATTTTCACGAGGACCAAACAAAACCCATCCTTTGGATGAAAAAGGGATGTGGAAAGTAGGGTGTGGATATTATGGTGATACAATATGTCGGAGGAAGGAAGCGAAGTAGAAGGGAGGATATAGGGTTTGGTGAGATTGGAAGGTTTGCACTTCTTGGCAAGAGACCCCTTCGTCCTGTTCCACAATACACTGCCGACAACAACTCGAAGCGGGCAAACATTGCTTCTTCACGTTGCTCAGGCTAAAGAAACACGTTATAGGTTGCTATTCTATTGGTAGGATACTACGTAACCTCCACTTGTAAGTGAACCTTTCACGTGCCTTCCAATAGTTACCTTTTATAGGGCCAGGAATTTTTCCGGCTCCAGCACTTCATCTTTATATAGATTCAGTTCTTTACACTTGTAAGGCGCTTTATATGGCCTCAATAAAATCCCATAGGAACAAAACTTAAAGTATAAACTGTTTATATACTTTCACCCAAGTTTAAAACATTTGGTCATTATATCTCATCTATAAAAATTATTATTGATGTTACTTTTCTCTCCTTATTTTTGGAGTATCCAATGAAGAGTTGAGTTACCATTGTTGCAGTACTTTACCCCCTTCTAAACACCTGTTAAATAATTCACAGAGCTTTATTATTAATTCTCATCCTCCTGCTTAAACTTGCTTGTTCTCAATATTATCGACCCCCTGCCTTCCGTAGTTATTGCAGCACATTCGACTTAACTTTTTTATTTATTTATTTTTTTTAATATTTCAATTTTCCCTTTATTATTTCTCTTTTTATATAATTCTTTATAGAAATAAGCTATTGCCTCTACTATATTTTTAGTATCATATTTCATTTCCCCTTTCTTGTCCTTAATGGCTATAATTTTCTTCTTTCCTATTGGTTGAATAGTTGAATACATCTTTTAAAGCTGGTCCCTGCTTCTATCGTAGATTCCATTTTATTTAAAATACTTTTCCTAGACCATTCTTCCAGCTTTCTTCTTATTGATTTTGATAGTTGTGCAAACCACACTTTATCTTTATATACTCCTTTTATATTTATAATTTTGGAAAATAATTCTTCTCCTGATAATTCAGAGCATCTTTAAGTAGATTTTCGGGTATTTTAGTTATTATCTTCACAATTTCTTCTTCTCCTTTATCTATGCCTCCTATAATAAAATTTTTCCAAGTTCAATTTTTATTTTCCCTTCATAATTACTTTGTAATTCTAAGAAAAATTTGTAATTCATTCTTTATTACCCCTGTATAGTCCACCTATCATAGTAGAAATACGAAGGCACGGTTTAAATTAATGGTGATTATTATAATTAAAATTAGGTAATTGAATTATCAAGCATAAGAAATCCCTCTAGTTAATATTTAGAATTATGACTCGAGAGGTTAAAAAAAGAAACACAACTTCAAAGTCTTATGTTCAGACTTTTAAAATGACTTGGAATGAACAATTTGATCATTCCATACGGCATGTGAGTACGGTATAATGAGTCCTGACACATCAAACCCTTTTTCAATCAGTTCATATTTCGTATATTTCTCTTTGTGTATTTTCTGTTCCATATACTTTCGAATAGTAATCAACGGGTCCATTTTCATTCCAACCAGTTGTAGGTAATAAAACTAAGTCCTTCTTTTTCTCATTTTGTTCTCGCACCCTTGGGGATTTACAGCCCCGGGGAGATGAGAATAAGAGACTTAAGTGAAAGGACCACTATTCTTGTTTCTTCCTCTTTTTCTTTCATTTCTTAATTATAAAGCCTCGTGCCCATTTTTATTTACACTCATTGTTGCATTTTTTGAAT
>KZ651063.1:42226-59025 GCA_001010745.2 Gerris buenoi
TTGACTAATAAAAATCCAATGATGTATGTACTAAATAAGTATGTTAGGCAAGTTTCAAATGATTCAAAATAAAAATCAAACATCATGGTGACATATTTGGTGGTAATCTTGAAGGGTATATGCTGATTTTGAATGTGATGAGTGATGAGTGATAATGTTGATTGTAGATTATGATGAAATAATCAACAAAAATGAATTTATATAAGGAAGAAGAATCAATTCTTTTTGTTATTTGTGTTTTTTACTTATTAGTGCAGCCATTTTAGGTGTTCAGTTCCAAAAAAATTAGTTTAAAAAAAAAAAAAGGGATTTTTTTTTTTTTTTTTTGGATCGCTTCATTGTGGTCGCTTTAATAGATGTTAAGAAATTCGGTTTTTTGCGAATATCTCGCTTCCTATGGCTATTACACTAATCAAGGTGGTTATCGTAATTATTTATATCAAAATTTCTCACAAAAAAAGTCTGATTAATTTTTACGTACAATGGATGGTGTACCGATTAAATGGCAAAGAATATCTATGAATATTTAGTATTCGTCGCCGCACAACTTTTTACGTATTTTACGAATATCTCGCTTCCTTTTCTTGGTTCGGAGACCAATTGAGGATTAAGTTAAAATTGAATATTATAAAATTACACACACAAAACATTACGTTAGTTTTTTACGTACAAGTGTGGGAACTGTTATTCTATATCTAAGAGCGACATTTCAAGTTTGTTCGGACGTAGTTTGAAAATATTTGTGCTCCCAGTGTTTTAATATTAATAGAGGTAATTGTTTCAGTGACAATCGAAATAGCGAAACATTGTTTTTATAGGTAACGAACATCTCGGCAGTGGTCCCACCTTGAAGATGGAACATGGTATGACAAATTTGAAAGAAGGAAGTATCAAACGAGTATTAAATTCTATTAACGCGATCACACTCATGTTTCCTATTTTCAATATGTTTTTAGAACGTCAAAATACAGCAAACAAAAAAATTGAAGCTCAGGAACAGAAGCCATATTTATGACTAAAATAACTGGACTATATATTTATTAAATAAAATTTAATTTCATACCTTTGGCTTTATACTTATTTGATAACCAAGCATATTTAATATGCCTAAAAATGGAATTGTTTCTTCATTTTTCCAGCACATTTAAAGAAAATAGCTCTTCCTTTCAAGCGCCAAGGGCGCTCGGTCCCCGGTTCTCTTATAGAAAAGTATAATTCGTGCGAGTGTCAGCTCAATTGGCGGAATAATTTCTAAATTATTTAGCGTTAAAGTTTCAAAGTTCAAAAGTATATTTTCACAAATGACGGTGGATATCAAAACTAAATTCATTTTAAATGTTTGTCTTACAAAGAGGTATATCATTAGTGAAAATTTCAGTGCAATCGAAAAATTGTTAGATTTTTTTACGAATTTTTGAAATGTTGAAAACTCCCAAAACTAATTATTTTGTTTAAATCTCGATGGCATTCAGATGTTTTGGGTGAAAACCATACTTTTTCTTTAGATAAGGAATATTAAAAGGAGAAATGTAGAAATTATTACCTCAGAAATAACCTTTCAAATAAAATATTTACTCTGTTAAATACAAATGTAATTTAAGAAAATTTGTTTTTCGACTTTCCTAGGAATTTGAATGGTGATTACCAATTTATTAAAAGAAGCCTTGATTAATCACTAAAAAGTAAAAAGGCCAAAGTAGAAAAAAAGATAATTAGATTCCGTGGATATTTTTGAAGTTTCCAATCTACTATAAACAAAAGTATTTCATTAGTTTGGAAGGAAAGGCCAATTACTTTAAGTCATGCTAGATAATTTTATTATAGAATCAACCTCTTCTTTAATATAAATTGATTCTCTTATGTAATTTGATTCTTGTTAGTTTCCCTCTTTAATTGTTTTCCTGTCTCATGGCCTGTAGTCTGTGAAGACGCGTGGAACTTAACCTACTGGGCCGATTTCAATGAAATTTCACATCCATGATGAGAAAAAAATTTTTTTTATTACCCTGAAGTAAAATAAATTTAAGCCCTGAATTTGGGGGCGCTGTCCCAAAATATAGAGTCAAGATAAAACTTGACACACATTTTTCGGAAGCGGTCCCGACGATTTTGATTATAAAATTATATTTAATAATTCATTTAAATACTAATCAAACCATGTGGCCAACCATACACGTTGTGGTATTGGGGAAAGGTAAACTCTTGCAGGTTTACCTCGTAGGTCTACCTGCATAGTACTAAGGGTACTTCTTTAGATTGTTAATCCCCTATGTTGTTTTTAGAATATAATTGACTTTGACTGAATAACTAATAAGACAAAGGATGTTTAGTGCAATGTACTGAAGGACAAAGGAATATCACACTCTGTTTTTATAAGGGTAGTCCCTAAAGAAGAACATTCCATATACCTTATTTAGATTATTAACCCCCTCCAGATGCGTATCCAGGGGGGGGGGGCACAGGGGGCACATACCCCCAGACCATAGAGTAAAAAAAAAATACAGTCGTATTTTTTTTTTCTTCTTCTTCTTTTTTAGGGTCCGTAGGCCGTAGGCGAAGCCAAGGATCCTTATATTTTCGCGCGTGTGTCTGTCTGTCCGTCCGTCGCATGCTCTCACGGCTACACCTTTCGTCCGATGACTTTGAAATTTGGCATGTATATGTCTTGTACCAACCCACACATGTTAAAAATATAGCGATTTAAAAAAAATATTTTTCAAAAAATTTAGGGTAAAAAAACTTAAGGGTTAAATTTTTTTTTCGACATCGTGAGGGGTATCATATTAAAGGGTACGTCGAGCTGATTACAAAAATATATAATTCTTTGGTTATAACTTTGATAGGGCGAGCGTAGGCACGTTTGAAGTGGGTGTGAAACGTGTCCCCCCCCCCCTCTATCTCGCTTATGTGAAGTGAAAAAAATCCAACATTCTTCGACCAAAAGTAAAGATACCACTTTTTGGAAATTTCTAAAAAAAATCCTTTTATTTTTTATAGGCAAAATAAGTCTTTTTTTATAATTATGGTCTTTTCAATGTATTTATATGTTTACAGATAATTCCCTCAACACATTTTAGTTTTTTATACTTATTTTTTTACAACGTTCTGATACTTTTAAAATATACATTTAGTATCTACTTCTTTATTGATATTTAGATTAGGTCTTAATTTTTTTATACAACCCGGGCTGCGCCGGATACTTCAGCTAGTCTATATATATTTGAAGGAGATAGACTGTGGGTTTGTTTTTGTTTTGATGAACTATTGCACACTTGACTTTTCACACTGTTTACATAAGATTTCTACCGAGTTTGCCGAACCAATGTTGATTATTGTTTATTGTTAAATCGTTAGAGATATAGATTTTAATAATAATAGTATTATTGGTCGATAAGGATGTACTGTTATAGAGTGTTTATGTTTATGTGTTACAATTTATTCGCAACATAATTAAACCAGTTGAACTCTTAGGCTATTAATTTGAATTATTATAAACTGATTGCGTTATCTTATATGCACTCCTCATTATATAATGGGTACGTTGAACACTTCAATGTGTATGTATAGAATTAATACATGATGAAACAGTCCCGTAAAGAACTGTGTCTTATCTACCTTGTATTCGAACCGTCAAGGTCCAGATATGACTTCCTCTATGTTATAATTATCACGTTCGTATCAAGTTATTGGCAAACCTGCCCCAACATTTGTTCGTTTACAAGCTGTCCATCGTTAAATTGATATAATAAATTGCACTGAGTAACTAAACAATAAAATTGAAAGAACACCGATTTTAAAATGGTTTATTGCTTTAATATGACTTAATAATATCGTACTATGGATTTATTGATTATACATATATGCTAATTATTATACATATATGTTAATTATTATACATATGTTAATATATGTATAATATATGTTAATTATGTATAATAAATGTTTTGGAGAAAATACATTAAAATTCTACCTGATTATGGGTGACTTGTCTTCGAATTAACTGCGCTGCTGCCTGAAACACAAATTTATTCTGAAAGTTAGATACTTAGGAAAACTAATTCGTACAAAATTATAATTTAACTTTTATGGGGAAATTAGGTAGGATTATATTTTTTTATAAGTTAAAAAATTCACTCATAATTTTTTTTTTCTTTATTAAAAACAAGCAAAAAATTCAAAAACTTGTGTAACTTCTGTAACCTTCTCAACCAATTAAAACTTGTGGTCAAAACTGAATGCCAGTAAACGTATGATGATAAACTGTAAATATTGATTCTAGCTTTGCATTCTGGGAACGAAGCATTTGACCTTTGTTTTTAAATTTATTCCCCATTTCTGGAATCCAAATTAAGCTATAATTCTAACTTATATTTTAACATCTAAGCTCTATTCACAAGTTGATATTAACACCATCTGGCTTTAAGAGGTTGTAAAATGAACGTTTTTTTAAAGAAAAAAAATTGTATAAAAATTACTTTCGTCAGGAGAACCTCATTAAATTTTTTTAAGGTTATTCCCACTTGAGTAATTAAATTTAAAATATTTATATATCTTTATTTGTAAAAGCAACTTAAGTAATAAATTGATAATAAATACACCTATACATCCTCAACCACAATTAATTAATTTAATTAAAATTAATTTTTAACTTATTTGTTTATAAAAATGCATTGAAATTTAGAAAATAAACCGTAAATATCTCAAATTATACATCATTAAAATTCTCTGGTAGTGAAAGGGTTGGAATTCTTATTCTAGAATGAGAATAAGAATTACTTATAATTTTATAACGCAAAATGCTAATGCCGACATTCTAAAGGTGCAAGCTTTTTTGCAGTTGAAATTGCTGTAAGTAAATTGAACAATTGTCCGTGTGTTAAGATTGTCCTTCTCCCTCTCTTTTCCTCAACTGCATATCTTTTATATAATCGAGTAGAGTCCCGACGGCGACGACTCACCTCTAAATGATTTATAACGTTAAAAATTGGTGAGCCATAAGCTAGGATTGAACCAGTGACCTCCTGTGCGTCAGGCGGAAACGCTACCGATGTGCTATGCCTGTGTAATAATTCGGAGGGCATAAAACTTTCTATTTAAACAGTATAATATATCTATTTAAATATTTTAATTATAACTATTTCTTTATTTGACTATAATTTATTCTGCCCGTTTTCACGGGCATAACGGCTAGTTTAATAATATTGTACAAGCGAACTATAATTGTGAAAATGATCGTTAAGATCGGTAATTCCAAATGGAAATTCGGGCGGTGTATTATAAACATTCTACTGGGAGATTTTCTGATATAAGTTTTAGACAAAAGACAAAAGTTTTTATAATTAATGCAATCAATAGGCTTTTATTGTGTTTAGGCATTCCTGCACACACATACTGGTTCCGACTCAAGCTTCAATTTTTATAGAGATATTTTATAAGCATATCTTAGTCTCTATTTGTTTTCTAATGCTTTCAACTCAGTCCCTTTTTATTTCACATTCGTTTATTTCATTCTTACATGTTTTGAAATTTAAATTTATTAAATTTAATCATTTAAATTTATTTAAATTTTTCTTACATGTTTTTGAATGAAACTTTTTTTTCTTGGTCAATTTATGCTCAGTTGCCTGCTGCATCTCTGAACACAAAATGCATAAATAATAATAGTCTTGGCCACCAAAAGAACCACGAATAAAAGTAGGACCATGAAAATAAATTATTCTATTCTAGTTTGTTCATCTTTTTCCTCTCTTTAAAGAACCTACAATAGCTTATCTGGCTTTTACAACCACCACAATTTTATTTTATGGATCTATCCTAAAGCCATTTATCAAACATCAAGAGCGGATGTTATATTTCTAGATAAAAAATAAATTAGTTTGTGTAAAATTTATATTGGTAAAACTTAACTTGACAGATTAGACTAGAGTGCCATAAACCAAAATTGGGATTTATGTAATGAACCAAAATATATGTATTTTTTTATTATTAAGAAATAAATATGAGACCATTCAGGCAAACTTTCTTATAGCTCTGTTGCTTCTTTTATAAACTTTATTTTCCAGTATCTTGGTACACCATTATTTCGGAAATTTTACCTGGTAAGCTACTTATGATCTTTGATATTTAATTAGGGTACTTACATAAACTTTGCTAAAGCTATATTTCTGTATTATAGAGAAGCTATACTACACTTCAGCAATTTAAATCAATTTAGGTGATAGATTCTGTAGAATATTTGCTTGTCCCTAATCTTACACTAGTATATTACGGTACTGGTTGATTCAGCAGAATTTTATTGATTTGTTTGTGGTTTGATTTTTACTTTCAAATATATTACTGCTGTCTCATATAAAGAGAAAGTATTTTGATGGCGTGAAAATTCGATTTTGAGATATTGATGGATTTACATGTTTTTTAAATAAGTTATAGCTTTTAAAAGCGGACGGAGAGAGCCCGGGTTCGATTCCTCGCCCAGGAAAGTTATTTTTATGATGAATTTTGATGAAATGTTTAATAATAATTAAATGTACTTACGAAAACTAATAAATGGAAAACACTGGGTTGTCATTATGAACTCGTACATGAGAAAGTTGGTCTGAGTTGTCTCAGGCCGATTTTTTCTTAAAGAATGTATGTAATGGAATAATAGTTTTATGTAATGGAATACATTTTTTTTTATATACATAATATCTATATTTATATTTGACATCTCAATAAATCCTTGCTCAAGGCTAATTTATAAATTTATTATTCAATCCAGGGAGTTTTGAGAATTTTTAGGCTGGATGCTAGACTCTTATTGAGGTGTCATCTGCACTCCGAACATGTACATAGATGACGAGACTCTCCAGCTGTCATAACATGCTTTTCTACGCTTACTTGTTTCTCATTGACACTGCAAGATTGCTTCCACTCTTTTCAAAATACTCAATAGTGAGTTCAAACTAGGTTCTGCATGATCACATTTCCAATACCTTATCAAAATAAATAATAATATTATTTTTTAATCAAATCAAATTTTAGGTAAATGAACTATTACTATTAACTTGAACAAATGTTGTTCTATTTTAAAACCACATTCGTTGAAATTAATAAAAATACTAGCCCAATAAAACTTTTAATCCTCCTTGGGGTAATAACGAATGACACACATGGAGTGGTTTGACCGAGTCGTTTCCTGAGAGTAAAAAAGAGTGAAGAGGGTCGTGCATTGTGTTAAGTATTGTGATGACAGATGCAGCGGCGCACATCGTCAGTCGGATTTGGTACCGAGTCGTTAAGTGGAAGAGACGACTCTGAATCAGTTTGAAAACAGCGACGCGTGTAGCCCTGTCACACGTCGCTGTTTTTAAAGCGAATCATTGCAGTATACCTCCGCGAGAGTGGGAGATTTTAAAACCAACACTTTTGAAAACGCAGTGTCTGTGAACTGCGTAAAATTAAACCAACGTGGTAAGACCGCTCCGAGTTCATTACCATTATAAAAGTGCTCTAGAAAAATAAATAAAAAAAGAGCTACTCGAGATTATAATTTACGTAAGCAAATACAGTACATAACATTGCCTTTTGAATATGTATATTTGCTTTCATTAATGATGTCGAGGGAAAGTAAAAAGGACAAACAAACAGAAAGAGTTTGAAACTTGTTTGTTTGACAATTGTAACAAATATTGACACACCAATAGGATACCCTTCAAAAAGTTTTATTAACCTGCTTCCTCAAACTTTTAACTCGTACCCTGTTATTCACGATTCCACACAATCGTGTTTTTGGTTGCAATATGCCAAAAGAAATGTGAAGCGAATCTTTCTTTTATATATAATATTTAAGTAGTGACTTTATTTTTTCTCACTTAATATCATTTGAAGGAGTAAGTTAGATTTTGTGAATGTCACATCTTTTGTAAATTAGACAACTTGGTATTCAAATATCTTTCCATAGCATTGCTTTAGCAACCGTGCAAATATCTCATTTTTCGCAGCTAACTAATTGACTAATAACTAAATAATTGTAAAATGCACCTTATTATTTAATATTTCGATTGAAAATTGAAGGGTTCAGAGTTAAAGTGAACCAAGTCCATTTTTTACAAATTGACATAACGATATCTTTTAGTAGCAAAACATGTTCATTGTTAACTCTTGATAACCTAAACATTTTTATTGAAGAATCAACTAATGGGGCAGGATTTTGTTGAAAAAAAAAAAAAAAAAAAAAAAAAAAAAAAAAAAAGTGCAATAACAATTAATATATCATAATAACGTAAACATGTCTTGTAACAAAAATCAGGTTCAATGGGCTTGGTCCACTTTAATACTGAACCCCTCAATTCATGAAAATAAAATGATTTCTAAATAACTGTTTGACTTTAACTCATTCTTACTGATCTTATAAAATAATATTTACGTTAATATTTATTGTAAAATATAGTTTATTTTCTCTGTTCAATAACTGTTAATAGTTGTTAATATTGCTCAACAGAAAAAATATTTGCACGAGACCATTAAAATCAATTGTTCTAACTAGTTTAGAATAAGGATAGGTTATAACCCTGAAGCAAGAAAGTATTCAAATAACATTACCTAATAAAAATCCATCCTGTTCAACTCGCAATAAATATTTTCATGTACAAGGGCATGATTACTTGGTCCGGTATATTCTCTACACATAATTTGTTTTAAGTTTTGGTAGTTAAATTTAACACACAATGTTTAAAATTTACCATACGAATAACTTCTTCTCACTGGGGAATTGAATGCAACCTATCAGACTTTTCGTTTAGCAATTTAAGGAACTAGAGGACCTCAAAAAGTGTAAATCTATAAAATCTCAAAATATAATTTTTTCCTCATCACAATAGTTAGTTTCTTTCTAAATATACTTAATGAATGAGAAAGTAAAAATTAATAGTTCTGTCTAATGTTATTGTACCGGTCTAGGAGGAAGTGCTAACGCGGGGGTTCATAGCCCCCGCCCCCACCGGGTGACCTGTTTACTGAGCTGACCAGAGTTCACTCTGTACGGCCTCCCTTGTGTATAAAATAATTAATAGTTAAAAAAATATAGTTTCATAGTAGTATCAAGTTAATCACGTGTCAATCATCGGCCCGTTGCATTATTTTTACGAAGGAAGGTATTTGGCCAATAGGCCTCGAACCGATTGTGATGTGTGCGTTTTCGATCCTCGGTTAAGCCTTCTTATGACAAATTCAGCCTAGGTCTTGTCGCTACTCCCCAGAGTCACGATGAATATTTAAGTTATCATAAGCGGGCCCTTAAAATTTTAATTACTTCGAATCATGTTTTCGGGCCTTTTTAGTTTCAACAGTTGAACGGAGACATTTCTTTATTTAATCTCTCAGCTGTTCAGTGCTGTATATCGAGTGGTTTATTTTTGAATGCGACGCTTGGAGGAAAGGTTTATAACGGAGTCAGGTTAGTAACCTGACCCGGCTCGCACATTCTACTACTATACCGTGTACGTATCCAGTGTTTTCTGTATTGTGATACTTTACGCCACGCTGCCTGTCTTCAGATGCTGCTATCACCTTCTCTCGCTCATCCCGTCTTACTATTTAATTCGTACTATTTTGTTTAACGTCTTATTTCATATGTTATTGTATAACTCGAATATTACGTCATTGCCCTTGACCAATAATTATATGAACGTAATGCATTTAAGCTTATATCTTATCTTGTATACACACTGCTGATAAAACTGTTTCAATTTTCCAAAAGTATCCCTCATTATTAAAAGTGTCATTAAAATAATGGTTGATTCAGACCCTGCTTGGTTCAGTGCGGTTTTGGCTAAACATGATAGGGACAAGAGCATTGTCGATGTTCTTTCGGTTACAACAGAACCGGGATGTAAAGCTGGTGATAATTACGCAAGCGTAATCGATAGAGCTACATTAAAAGTAGTATTAGGTTCCGGTAAAGTTACGACGAAGAAAGTCATATTGAAGAAATGTCTCACTAATGTCAACAAAGAAGCCATCGCACAATTATGTGCAGCTTTTAATCTCGAAAGCATTATTTACGAAAAATTACTTGCTTATTATGAAACTATGATTAATGAAAATAGTGTACCTTACGGTAAATTTTGGCCAGACTGTCTATTAACTGGTCATAATTTAATTATGTTCGAAGATTTAACAATGTCTGGTTTTATACTGGGCTCTAGACAAACTGGTTTAGATTCGGAGCATGCCAAGATAGTTTTAATAAATTTGGCGAGAATGCATTCTATGTCTCTAGTAGCCTTGTCTGAAGGAGCTTTTTCTTCGAGAATTCTCCCTCCTTACCTTATGGCACAACCTGGTTTGGCAGACGCATTCTATCGTCTATCAATGAAGTCGCTAGCGGACGTTATACGTGATCAGTGGGGTCCAAGTTGGTCTTCAGTCGAAAAGAATGTTCGCTCTATGAGTAACGACATATTTTCAACTGTGTGCAGATTGTATAATGAACCTCACAAACTCTCCGTTGTGACGCACGGAGACTGTTGGGTTAACAACATGATGTTTAAGTACGACACTAATGGAGCACCGATCGAAATGAAATTCGTTGATTTTCAACAGCCTCATTATAACTCGTATGCATGGGATCTAGTCTACTTCTTACATTCAAGCCTTCATCCGGAACTACTTCCGTCTTGCAAGGACAAACTTATTGAAATTTACAGTAAAGAATTCGCCGAAAATTTGGCGAGATTTGGACATAATACTAATTTAGCACCAACAATTCAAGATATCGAATGTGAGATTTCTCGACTGCAACCCTTTAGCTTAGCCGTTGCTATATCAATCATGCCTGTAACATCGAATCCTTCAAACATTAACATGAAGCGGGATGAAATGTTGGATGAAGAAAAATGTAATTATAAAGAACTATATGAAGGCAAGACGTTAGAAAATACATTGAAAGCTGTGTTTCGATATTTCATAAATGAGGGTGCCTTTCAAAAAGTATAATTTATATTTTCTTGTTAAAGTAAATAATATGAAATTATGTACTTTAAAATAAACAATTACTGTAACATATCATTAATTTAAAATATTATTTATTATATAGAATTACTTTATTATGTAATAAATTTTATTAATTAAAGTCATATCTCACATTTCTTCCAAAATTGTATAAAGTTACATAATTGTATTCTGAGGTAAATTATTTTAAGTCTAATTTTTCTTAAAAAGTTACCTCTTGAGGTATTTACTGCATTACGCTGCCAGATAATTGCGGCATATTGTCCCTCCACTATTAATAAATACAGAGATATTCAATAATTAAACTCATATTTTTTATTTATTTATTTTTTGTTCTGTCTCCCTTTTTACATCTATGAGTTTAAGACGCATTGGCAACTTTATCGAACATTATTTTGTAAATAATTCATAAAACAAAAATACATTTATGACATCAATAGACCCTTTAACTTAATCGGAAATGAGCGTTAGTTATGTAGAATAACAAAAACTAATATTTTTAATTTAAAACTTAATTTTAAGAAACTCGTATAATTATAGGTTTATAACAATTTTTATGGATGTAGAATTCACCAAAACTGCGATTTTTGTGAATTGATAACGCTCCGGGATTAATGAGATTTCACCTAATAAAAGGAAATAATAATTTGCAAATAAAATTATGGAAGTAGTGCTTTTAAAATGCTATGGCTTTAGAAATGGATTTGACAACTTGAAAAAGTAAAGGAGATCTGTAAGATGAAGCCTGGAAGGTTTTCCCCCCTGGACCTTCTCTGCGGAAGGTTTAGTGGTTCCCTGGAGGATATCTCGAAAAAAAAAAAAAAAAAAAAAAAAACCAACACTTCTTACGTGAAGATAACACTATTACATCTGAGATGAAACGTCCTTGAACATCGACTATAATTCACACCGATATATATTTAAAAATGACATATATACACTTGAGATATCGAAGGATCTCATGCATACCATATAATTTATAATTAGGCTCTACTGATGAGTTTAATTTTTGAAATTTTAATTTTTCTGTTGGCAAGATTAACTTAGCTTAAACTAATTATATCTATTTTATATCAATTCTTTGAGCCCTATCCAGTAGTAAGGGTAGGGCTCAAAGTATTTGCATATATGACTGTCATATGTATTTTTAGTTTAAGCAAATAAATATATGTGAGTATAATCCACTCTCAGAAAATCACTGAATGCTGCCTAAGAAAGGATAGGTCACCGATCTAACTTATAACATTGATATTCCAAATAAAGGAATCAACTAATTAAGTTTGGGACCAAATTTTAATTTATTACAAAAAACACGACAAATAATTAAATTAATTGAAAACAGAATTTTCCATGAAAATAATAGAAATACATTCTAATTATATTATTGCACTTAGAATACATGATATAAATAAAATTACTAATTGAATTATCAGTAATAAAAACTAAATTCGAAATAGGAAGTTTCGAGAGTGAAATAAATAAAAATTCGATTAACACTAATAGGTTTTTAAAAGGTAACAAACAATGATATATCTGCACAGCTGATAAGGCAATAAGCGATTATTTTGACAATGATAAATAAAATCAATACAATAATAAAATGAATTATCTATTTAACTAAACAAAATCAAAATATACAGAATTATTAAAAATAATGCTTATTACAAATAAACCATGCCAAGATAAAATACAAAAAAATGATTCTAAAATCTAAAGACACACAATAATATTAATAATTTACTGAAAACAAATTATTTAAATATATGGCAGAATATATGGACTTATTAATTATCAATCACAAATAAAATTATCCTCTTAGACCAATTATTATTATTTCTATAAATTTACCAATAGAAAAATTATAAGTATTTACATATTTGCCCATCGCTTGAAAATTTTTAATTATAACAATAATTATTGCTATAATGTTTTCACCGAATGAATGAATGAATGAAAAAATTGATTTATTAGAAGAAACATTCACATAACCATAGAAATAATAATTCAATTATTATGGACCCTGGTCAAAGACCGTCAGGTACTTTAAATAACATAAAGCACTCTTGTGTACTAGAAAAACAGATAAGAGATATACACATGCACTAGATAACAGATTTCAGATTTAAATGATAAATCGTAACAATACAACCGATAATGATAATAACATAAAACATTATTGTATAATGGAAATCAAAATGCGGGCTTCAGATTGAAATAATAATATTAGTAACAATGCTAGAAACAATACCGCTAATAATATTATTAGTAACAATGCTAGAAACAATACCGCTAATAATAATATTAGTAACAATGCTAGAAACAATACCGCTAATAATAATATCATATTGAACAAAATATATATTGGCTTCAGATTGAAATTACAATAATTATAACAGTCTTTATTACCCCTTAAGGCATTTATTTACACATACACTATGCACATACATGCAGCTCAGACAAACATACTCATAACTCATACATACACATGCAGACTCCCCTAAAACCTATATACATCCATTCACCAGCTCGCACACGTATAATAGTTATTAATTTATTACCCTAATTAGTTTATAACCTCCTTATTTCAATTATCCTTTTTCTCTCATTTAGGGCTAATTTTACGTATTTAACCAATATGGCTAATTGTGAATTATTGAGTAGATGTATAAACTGTTGGTACTCCGTAGGTGTCTTATCCTCAAAACATGATTCTCTTACACGAGCAAGAGTGGGACAAATAACAATAAAGTGGTAGTGGTGCTCATCTTCTCCCAAGTCACAGAGCTGGCATTTCCTTTGCTCCTGGTCCTTCCAAGGTTTGCAATTTAAATCCACAAGTCCACATCTTATTTTAAAAATCCACCTCACCATCTTAGGATCGTGTTCCTCCTCCTCTACATATTTATATCCCCCTTCCTCTTCCGGATATCTAAGCATGCTGTAGAAAGTATTAATCCTCGCATTCCTTCCCGCACTTATCCTTTCCTTGCCCTCTAAAGCCCTTAAATTGATAATAACTTCGTCTATTCGATTCAGCCATTCCTTTCTTCCGTCCCAATTATAATCGACTATTTGCCCCCCTTGTACTTTACCTAAGCTCGCCCAAGCCCTGTATGACCCTGCTTTAGCTCTGAAACATTCCTTCAATAGAAAATTTGGTAACCTGTCTTCTGTCATATCCATTAGCTTCTGTAGATACTTTCTTCCCATAGTTACTGTATGGAAGAATAGAGGCTTCACCGCACGTCTCTAGATCGACCATATATTTAGGTGTATTAATTCCAACTCCTAAAATTTTCTTCCAGAATAATCTCGCAATGCCCCTGTATTAAGCTATTATGATCCAAAAGCTCCAATTTTATTGTCTGTCGATGCAAGCAGTTTTGCACTAGGTGGTGTGCTAATGCAAAATGGCCGCCCTGTGGCTTATGCAGCTCGGTCTCTAACAACATCACAGAAAAATTATAGCCAAATTGAGAAAGAAGCCTTGGCGATCCAGTTCGGATGTAAGAAGTTTCATGTGTACTTATGGGGTCACCCGAACATTACAGTGGAAACAGATCACAAGCCACTTGAGGCGAATATGAAAAAAACCTTTGATGGAAGCTAGAAGCTCCAGCGAGATTGCAGAGGATTTTACTGGAAATAATACCATATAACCTTAAAGTACATTATGTTAAAGGTACTGAACTTTACATAGCTGACACTCTGAGTCGTGATTTTAAATTAGACCCAGAACCTGAAACAGAGGCCCAGTTTGAAATACACACAGTCATTCCATTTTCAAGCGAAAAACTATCCTTACTTAAAGCTGAAATCAATTCGAATGAAGAACTACAATTACTGAAACAGTGTATTTTAAAAGGATGGCCAAATGTATCTACTGATCTACCAGGGTGTATCAAAATGGCGCCTGTGCTATTTATCATAGGAAGTTGAAATAGGGCTCAAATTGTGCAGAATTAAAATTAGGAATGAAGCCTGAGATTAGATTTTTTATATCTTGCTTAGAACCAGATTAATTTGAATTCTACTTTTTTTCCTAACCTCAAAGGGCGGTAGAGCCTTAAACTTCAAAACAAAGGGAAGGGAACACTGTTTTGGTACTCAAGAGTAAGGGGAAAAAACTTTTAAAACTGTTTCTCCAGCAGTTGGAGTCAATACCAATAAAATTAACAAATCTAATAATTTTATTAATTGAGCTGAGCGAAGCGAAGCTCTTATACTACACTTTGCATTTTTTATGATTAATACTCCTCCTGAACGGCTGAACCGATCTGCACAAAATTTGGCATGGTCATAGTGACTAACCACAGGAAGGTATAAATCTGAAATGGTCCAAATCGGTACACAGGGGTACGGGGTACGGGGTACAAAAGTTTTCTCCTGAACGACTGAGCCGATCCGCACAAAATTCGGCACCATCATAGTGACCAACCACAGGAAGGTATAAATCTGAAATGGTCCAAATCGGTACACAGGGGTACGGGGTACGGAGTACAAAAGTTTTCTCCTGAACAGCTGAGCCGATCCGCACAAAATTCGGCACGGACATAGTGACCAACCACAGGAAGGTATAAATCTGAATTGGTCCAAATTGGTACACGGGGGTACGGGGTACAACATTTAAAATAGTTTATGCCCTTCAAGGTGCATGGTGTGTCATTGGAAAGCGCTTTAAGAATACAGTTATTGTTGTTATGTCATATTTTAATTTATGAGGGGTTATTGGTAAAATAGAAAAAAATAAAATAAATGAATTAATATATGGTTAAAACGCACGCTCAGCTCAATATTGCAAGCATTGCACACCTAGTTTAACAATTTTGAGAAATAAAATTTAATTACCCTCAAACATCAAAAATGCATAGATATAAAGGATTTATTATAAAAACTTTGTTTTTTGGCCTAGTATTATTCAGGGTTAGGATTTGTGTTGGGAATATCATCATTGTTATGAATATAGGCTTTGTATTTTCATTAAGGTTAATGTAAATTTCTTTTTACTCTGGTAGAGAGATAATAGATAAGAAAAAGAAAGGTCTGGAAAAATGATATTTTAATTTTAATTTCAGAACCCTAAAATTACATTTACATAACCCGCTATTAAAATTAATTTTACTTATAAGTGCTATAAAATATAGCATTTAGATAAGAAGTATATTATGTAAAACATAATAGCTTAATTTTGGCTTGTTTAGAATAAAAGATTCTTGGGAAGGAAATTGTTTTCATGATCCCTCTATGAAGTGATTTAGACTTATAATAATATAGTTGAGTGCTTTAGGCAAGCTCCAGTAAAGATCTCGGTTTTTTAATTATGACTAACAGCCCTGAGAATAAGTCCCCCGTAATTAATCCCTCGCTCCACCCACCTGCATATCTTTTATTCTAAAGCCATTTATTATAATTTTAATGACTTTTTAAAAATACCTTTTGTATTTTTCTCTATACAAAATAAAGCAAAGTACATAATAGCTACTGCTGAAAATTAGTTCTTATTTATCTTTAGCTTTTATATTACATTGTAAATACTAATAGATATGTATTTTTTTTTTTATTTTTAGCGGGACAGTTTGTTGAAAGGAAAGCGGCTTGTATTATGGGATAATTTTCTTACAAATATGTATAAATTTTTAAGCGAAATATAAATAGGGTAGAAAAGGTCGACACACCTACTAGTACAGTAGAGGGGACTCTGCCTAGAGGAACATCGATATATCTAGAAGCGAAGTCGATAGTTAGTTTAAAAGTTCGACCCAAGATCGATTTTTCCACGCACATTCTCTCGGCGTTCCTACAGTACT
>KZ651063.1:66491-77660 GCA_001010745.2 Gerris buenoi
ACGTGTAATTTTTTCAACGTGTAATTTTTTCAACGTGTAATTTTTTAAAGTGTAATTTTTTCCTGTGTAATTTTTTAAAGTGTAATTCTTTCCTGACACCCAAACAAATACCGAAGTAATGTGTTACACATATTTGGTGGTAGTATTAACATCAAGAAAAAATTGATGAATCACCTAAATACTATTAACAATTTTGAATGATTATTATTTTTATATTAGTAAGATAAAATGCTAATGAAACCGATAAATGGTTATATAATTCATTTTGTGAAATATAACAAATTGAAAAAGATTAAAGCACTTAATTTAAAGGGGCATTATGAGCAAAAAGTCTAATTTATGAGAAAATAGTGGACATTATTTTATAATTAAAGTTTACTATGAAACCTCCTAACAACTAAATATGAAAAATCTAGACAAAATGATATTGCATATGAGAAGTTTAGTGACGATTTTGATTTAAAAAATCAAAAATGTAGTGCATTTAAATACGAATCTAACGATATAAGCCGTTTTCCCGGGAAAAATCTAGTTCCTAAGAAAATAGCTTTAACGCGGACGGAAAGAGGCCAGGTTCGAATCCCCGCCGAGGACAGGCCATTTTTATGATATACATAATTTTTAATAATTCTTTCGTAATATGAACTAAAACTGAAACATTCTATGTTTCTTAAGCTTCAATTAAATATATATATATATATATATGCTTCAATTAAATATATATATATATATATATTTAATTGAAGCATATATATATATATATATATTTAATTGAAGCTTAAGAAACATAGAATGTTTCAGTTTTAGTTCATATTACGAAAGAATTATTAAAAATTATGTATATCATAAAAATGGCCTGTCCTCGGCGGGGATTCGAACCTGGCCTCTTTCCGTCCGCGTTAAAGCTATTTTCTTAGGAACTAGATTTTTCCCGGGAAAACGGCTTATATCGTTAGATTCGTATTTAAATGCACTACATTTTTGATTTTTTAAATCAAAATCGTCACTAAACTTCTCATATGCAATATCATTTTGTCTAGATTTTTCATATTTAGTTGTTAGGAGGTTTCATAGTAAACTTTAATTATAAAATAATGTCCACTATTTTCTCATAAATTAGACTTTTTGCTCATAATGCCCCTTTAAATTAAGTGCTTTAATCTTTTTCAATTTGTTATATTTCACAAAATGAATTATATAACCATTTATCGGTTTCATTAGCATTTTATCTTACTAATATAAAAATAATAATCATTCAAAATTGTTAATAGTATTTAGGTGATTCATCAATTTTTTCTTGATGTTAATACTACCACCAAATATGTGTAACACATTACTTCGGTATTTGTTTGGGTGTCAGGAAAGAATTACACTTTAAAAAATTACACAGGAAAAAATTACACTTTAAAAAATTACACGTTGAAAAAATTACACGTTGAAAAAATTACACGTTGAAAAAATTACACGTTGAAAAAATTACACGGGGAAAAAATTACTCATGCGAAAATTGCAGTACGAAATAATTACTCATTTAAAATTTTAGAAAAATTAATAATATAGGTTGTCATATCAAGCTTACTTACTTACATATTTATTTTATTACAATGTTCTGATACTTTAATAATATGCGTTTAGTATCCACTTCTTTATTGATATTTTAGTCACTTAGGTCTTAATTTTTTTTATACAACCCGGGCTGCGCCGGGTACTTCAGCTAGTTTGAAATAAAATTAATGTACGAATAAGTTTTGTGGAATAAAACCACTTCAAGTTGACGCTCCTAGAAGCAACTCTTCCGAAGAAGACTGTAATGTTGAGGATTCATCTATTTTCTTTATAATGATGGTATATTTTAATTTCAAAATATTTATAGCAGAACAGTAGAAGAGGGACTGGGAGATAGGAAGTAGGATGGCCGTGGCCGACGAGTTCCCTAAATCACACAAACTTCATTATGAACACCTTCTTTAAAAAAACAGACATAAAAATGACCTGGATAGGATATGCTCGGACGGACCAGACGTTCCCGCAATTATTAGATTATATTATACTGTATAACAAAAAAATGGTATTTTAATATATAGTAGTAGAGGAAAATATAAACATAAGAAGTGACCAGAGGGCCTTAAAAGCGGAAATCAATTTAGAACAAAAAATAAACGTCGATGAAGGGAACGGAGAAAGAAAACATGATAAAACTGAATGAGAGTGAGTGCAGAAACATATTAACTGACAAAGTAATAAAAAATAGGATAAATATAGACAGTAAAGAAGATATTAATAATATGCCATAAAAAAAAAAAATCAACAAGAGTGTCTAGTGGTAACCTAAATATGAAGGAAGGAAAAATACACAAGACTATTAATTCCCAAAGATATTAGAAGACTAATGAATAAGAAACGCAAAAATATAAAAGAGATAGCAGTGAACCAAATGAATTTATAGAAGTTTCTAATAGAATTAGAGAAAAATTGAAGAACTGGTCATACACTAAGAACGTGGAGAACACGTGGAACGAGACGATGGAAACTGATTGTAGCTTGAGAAAATGTTAACAACTGCAGGGAATAAAGAAAAGAACCATAGTAGCTATAAAGGATAATGGAACTAAAATAAAGCCAACTTATTATTATGTTAAATTCACTATATAGTAGAGTTGGCAACCTTCTGGAGACATTTTGAGGGCCTGGCAAAGATCGTCAGGTGATAACAGCCAAGTCACCAGGGATAGATTGACTAAATTGAAGTAGAGAGTAAAGATAGGCTTTTAATAGCTAGGCCACGTTTTAAGAAGAATCAAGGCAGTTCAGGAAGCAAGCAAAGCAGAGATGCGAGTCCCCCAGCTAAACCTACCGTCTTCGGTGGCTACATATTATGTAGCCACAAGCAATTGAGGTGAAGAAGGGGACAGCCTACAGCCCCTAGTGATGAGGTGGTAACCTAAGCGTTTTGTGACAATCACCTAGCTGAAGAATGTATTAAAAGTAAGGAATCAGAAATAGATAAAAAAAAAAAAAAATCTTGACAAGTATTTATGTTTTTAATGAAATTACTTAAAGCGTAAGAATGTCGAGCTAATGTCAGATGTTTGTTACGTTCTAACGGACGATATGCGGTAATGTGCTCTTAATTAAATCATTTGATAATCCTGAATAAAATCAGAAGGAGAGTATATACGTCAGATAATAATAATTTTTGCACCTTATCACAGGACCCTAGCCAACGCTGTTACCGACATTATTGCGTACTGCGTATACGCTTATAAAGCGGAAAGAAAGATCAGACTGAAAAGGCAGAAAGACTAGGCAATATGCGGATGTTTAATTATTCAACATGCCCACTTTCCCTTTATCATAATAATAATAAAGCCTTTATTACTCCTTAGTACATAATAAACAATACGAAATGTCCTTTCTATAAATTAACTAAAAAAGATTCTACGTTTATTTTTGTACATTTTTTTTGTCTTTTTTGAATAAAATTTCTGTAATGCGGTTTGTGTCAGTCTTAATGTAGGAGTTAGGTCTATTTCCGGTCATAGGCCTCCATGATAGAATTCCAGGTGATGTTGTCCTGTGCGTCCCTCATCTAAGTGACTCCAGCGTGTTGTTGGAAGTCATCTCACCACCAAGTTGTCGGTCTACCTCTCTTTCTCTTGTCGTATCTTGGGCACCACTCAATCACAATCTTTGTCCATCTATCTCCAGAGAGCCTCGCGAGATGACCTGCCCCTTTCCACTTTAGTGACAGCTGTTTCAACAACATCTCTCACACAGGTCCATTTCCTAATGTCTGGGTTCATCACTCTGTCTCTTTTTTTTATACAGCATGATACCCTTTTCCTTTGCTGTGATTTTATTTAGTTTTATATTTATTTATGACTACGATATTTGTTTACCGCGCTTTTAGTTGATATTATTTTTTTTTTTTTGAATTTAGTTTGTACCATACACTCCAAAGAGGATGTTCAGAATTAGAAGTATATTAATTTAGACCCCAGGCAACCAGTCCCCTGAACTGTAAATATAAACCCCGAAATAAAGATACACATAATATATTTCTTCCGAGCTTACCGAAGGTAAAAGGAGCATCGATATCGTTCCAAAGAACGAAAAAAAAAAAAATCTCCTAATTCACAAATTTCAAAAACAGAAATTATTTTTAGACATTATGGAACATTATTGGTCCCGTGTCCAGGTCTAGTGTCTATCTGTCAGGCAATTCGCCTCCAAAATTTTTTCGAACTAACATATCTTAAATCTACACGTCCGATTTCATAAAATTTGGATGGTAGGTTACAATTATTCCAATATTGGCCCCATGTGTATGGTTCATGGTTTTATATTTTTGTAGTTTGCTGCAAGCAAATATACTTTATTTTTTATACGACAAATTTGATTTTCTTTAAATTTACAATTTAAAAAAGGTGTATTGTGGCACCAGAAAGTACCTAAAGAGTTTGTTTATGTTTTCTTATACAACGCTGTAATTTATACTTTGTTTTGATAAGTGTAGTATAGAATATTATTTATTGTTATGTTTTGCAACTGTCACTTTGAGATGTCTGGATTTGTTTTTGTTTTTGAAAATAAACGAGTGTGAGTTTAAGACCAAACTTTGTATTATGCTACATTTTGGCGACGAGGATGAAAGGAAGAGGAAAGAAGCAAAATGGAAGTGGTAGATCGGACGGCCCCGCTAAGAGAGGAATCAAAAAGAACGCGGAAAAGGAAGTTGGGTCAGACGAGGAAGAGTCAGGGAGCGAAGCCCCTATTACATCGAAGAGGCCACGGATATTAGACTAGACTAATATCTAGTCTAATATCCGTGGAAGAGGCGGTCAAATAGACATCGCGACAGTGCTACTAGTTCAGGTAGTATAAGCCTAACCCAAACCGACGAGGGGAGAGCACGGGAATCTTCGCGGTGTCTAGGATCATTTCTAAAAGACTTTAAGTTTAATTCTTTTGATCAAGCAAGTGAAGAGTGGGAGTATTATATATCACGTTTTGAAACGGAATTATTGATTTACGGGTTGGACAAACAGGATGAGACGCAGGCGAAATCAATTTTGCTTCTTTCAAAAATAGGTTCGGTTTCATATAAATTATTGTTAGATCATTTTCGACCAGTAGATATAAATTTAGTAAAGTATGAGGAGCTTAAGGCGGTTCTTAACAACTTTTACGGAAAAAAGGTTTTTATTCAAGGGGAAAGAAGAGAATTTGCATTAAGATTTCAGAAACAAACCGAACCTGTATTAGAGTATATAAATTCATTAAGGTCAATTGCAGGACGTTGTGAGTTTGGAAAAACGTTGGAGGAGAGACTTAGGGATCAAATATTTGTAGGATTAGTCAATTCAGAATGGCAGCACGAATTAATCAAACAGTTTCCAACAAATAGCGCCACACTTAGGGATGTAGAGGCAGCAGCTTTGCGGCTAGAACAGGCGTCTACACAGTTAAATCGTCTAAAACTAATGGAAGCAAGTTCGGGGAGTTGCAGGCAGGGGACAGTGTTAAAGGTTCAAGAACAGAAAAAGCTACCTTTTCAACAGGCAAAGGGTAAATCTAATAGGGAACAGAAAGTGTTGTACAGGGGTACAGACTGTTTGTGTTGCGGATTTAGAAAACATCAGGGAACCGAACGATGCCCCGGTGTGTGTTGATAAGGGTAGGGCAGTAATTCGTTACAGTGATAAGAAGGTCAGAGCATTAGGAGAAGAGTCAGGGGAAGATAGCTCTGATTTAGAGAGTAGCTCTGGGAAAAAAATAAACATAATAAGGATGTTAAGAGAGTGCACGACTAAAAATTAACCTAGTAAGGTAATGTTGGATGTGGAAATTAATAACATATGACCCGGGAGCCTCGTCTTCTGTGATAGATGAAAGTTTGAGGGAAAAAATTGGAAGACCCTTCTTCAAACCGACGCCGAAATTGGTTGCATACACCGGATTACCTCTAGAAACTAAAGGGAAGGCACTGGTAAGGGTCAGAACTTTTGGTAAAGAGAAAACACTTACGGTTACGGTTATAAAAACAGAAGATATTCCTTTATTTGGATTAGACTGGGTAATTAAATTTAAGTTACCACTGCCTAAAGGAGCGAAAGTTTGTACGGTGAGGGACAGAAATGAAGAGTCGCAGCTAGAAAACATACTAAACAATTTTAAAGAAGTATTTGTCGATAAATTAGGTACAATAAAAGATCATAAGGCTCGATAGAATATTATTTATTGTTATGTTTTGCAACTGTCACTTTGAGATGTCTGGATTTGTTTTTGTTTTTGAAAATAAACGAGTGTGAGTTTAAGACCAAACTTTGTATTATGCTACAATAAGTATATTGGATTGGAAATCAAATTATTGTTATCACTATGAGGTTTTTGATATTTTAAATATCAACAAAATTCCTATAATAATTACTAACCTAGTATGAAACTTATTTTAGGGGGAAAAAATCTCGGTATTTATCTAAATTCAAAGGTTTAATTCTCTAAGATCTTAAATTACTTTCATTCTTTAACCCTTTGAGATTAAAGCAATTTCCCTTTTTAAACTTTCTAAAACCGAATTCCAGTTAGCCTTTAAACGTATCTCAGGGTTTTAGCTTTAACAACAAACTTATAAATTCATAAATAAATTTTGTTTTTATTTAGATAAATACTAGGTTATCTAAATCATTTCAATTTTCTAGTTTGTACATAAAAAGTCCTCTTCAGTCGATAATCAAATCTACGAAACATGTTCCTCACATATTAAAAGTAACTTTGCAATTCTAAGTAAAAAATCTATTAACCAAAGTTATCATCATAGATGGTCTTAAGAAAAAGAGCTACAGCTTGGCCATAGCTCTTAATCCGATTGTAAAACCCCTCACACCCGCTGTTCCACGAATTCCACTCCACGCCTGGACCTTATGTCCTAAAGACCTAACTAAACCCTAACTACCTTATCTACTCGTCAGTCTAGAAATATGTCACTCAAGATAGTCGTCATTCTTGTATAAATTGATACATCTTGGTATATTTTAGAGGCTGCAAACCTGGTCTGATTTTAATAAATAAAACAATTTTTGGTATAGACCAATAAACTTGGTTCATTTCTTTGAACAAGTGAGTAAGTACTGCTTCTTTTTAAGGTTTTGTACATACTTCTCAAAATCCTTATGCCAAGGTTGATGTGTCCGTCGGTCCGTCGCTATTCGGTTTATAGGGCCCGAACTGTTTAAACAAAAGTGCTGAAATTTGAGACACTGGTGCAACTTTTCGACCCAACCACAGTAAAAATATACAGATGTTCAAAATTTGATATGCGCATGCGAAATTCGCAAAAATGTGGTAAACTCAAAAATTTATATTTTTTAAAAATATTTTGAGTGGGGTATCAAATGGTAGCTGATGAATAGTAGGTAGGTTGATGAATGGTAGCTAGGTGAATAGTAGGTATAGTTACACTTATATATATGCTTTTTCAAACGTTGTATTCCTTATTAGTTAAATAAATCAAATATACCCCCCCCCCAACCACTAGATAACGGCTGGTCCTAAAATTTCGAATTTAATCCATGCTATTACCTTATTGTAGGGCAATCAAATTCCGGGAGTTCCAATTTTTTTTCTTTTGAGTTGGGTATCAAATGAAAGCTGCTGAAGAGGAGAACACAAATATATGTATGCTTTTTTTAAATTTTGCACTCCTTATTGGTTATATAAGTCAAAATATACCCAAAAACATCCCCCCCCCAACCACTATTTAACGGCTGGTCCTAAATTTTTTGAAATAATTCATGGTTATCCATTAAGGTGGAGCGATGAAACTTTCCTGAAAAATGTAATTTATCTTTTCGTTATTACTGATAAAAAACATTGTGTCCCCCTCGGGGATCGAACCCGGGACCGAGATGGGATTGAGATGAAGGAAAAGAAAATCATAATTTCATAACGGGTATGCTTTATTATCTACAAAATCCTAAAAAGTACTTGGACGCAAGTACTTCCCTGTGATTTTTCTTTTCATTATTGTATATAAATTAAAGCTCGTAGTATATAAATGTGTTGACTAAATTTAATGAAAATCTGTTCAAGTTGTTTTGAATTTAAATCACCAAGAATTGTTTATTTCTTATTAAGTAATTCAATGAATATTTATATTTACATTATGTTGTAAGAAGCGCAGAGGAAATTATATCTCTGATTTCTATATAAGAGAATTCTAAACCGAAATAGGATATCTGATTCTGGTTAAAATTAATATTTCTGCAGAATTCTGTATTTATAATTTCTTTTTACCAGCTTTGATTTATTTGCGTGGGAAATGTCTGGAAGATCTAAGAGAGCTTTAGAAAGTCTCAGAGAATTTCTTTTGAGGAAAGTTCATGTAAGTAAATCGATAGGAAAATAATATTCTCAAACTGAAACTCGTAAACTCAACTTATGTAATTCTATGTTAGCCATATGTACTAAACTCATTTATATTTTGACATGTATTTTCAGAGAAATGAAATATTAATTTTATCTCTAAATTGAGGGACACCATCTCTATAAAACTCATGAGATTTTTTTTTTTTTTTCTCGAATTCGAATAAAAATACTCTGCCAATTAGTGTGGCACATAGCTTCCTCACGTCATATTTCGTAAAATTTAATAATTTTAAGCATTTGAAACTTATTATTATCCAATTTATTTCATTCCTCCCCCCCCCCCATATTTTAAATATATCAAAATTAGATTTTACATTAATTTAATCATGTATTATGCAATAGTTAAAAAAAAGAGGGATGTAAGTTGATATTAATCTAGTGCTATCTGCGGTCTACTTTCGACAAACCATCCAAATTTCATAAAGATCAGATGAGTAATTTTGAAGGTACAGGTGTAAATAAATGTATGTTCGTGCGCATGTGGAAAAAAAACAAATGGAGGGAGTAGGTGGAAACTTTTAGGGGACCAACAATAGGCTAATTATGACCTACCTTCCAAATTTCACTAAAATGACACAAGCCGTTTTTAAGATAAGTTGTTTCGCAAAAATTGAGCGACAGACACGGAACCAAAAATGTTCCCTGATGTTTGAAACGGATTTTTGTCTTGTAATTTTTTATACCAAATTTAATAACTCACACACACATTTAATTATAAACGTTGGTACTCTTTTTCTTTGTCATCCACCATAACAGAAAGAAAGTGATGGGTAAGAAAGTGAAAGAAATGTTAATATGGTATGTCATATGTTAAAAAACTCGCCTAATATTATAACAATAAAGTCAGTATAAATGCCTTTTTACCAAAGGTTTTTTTTTTTTTTTTTTTTCTTTACTTGCAATAGCAAAAAACAAGAAACTTAATGTGTTTTAGCTGTGCAGTAGGATATTGTGTAGCTAAGGCAGGAGGAAATGTAGTAGCAGACTCCATAACTTTCTGTATATCTTTATTATACTGTTATTTATCGTCCTTTTTCTTTGGTATTATTATCACTTTGTTGTGGAAAAAAACCTATTTATTATTCCGTAAAGAAAATCCTATTAGAAAATACTATGTGAATAGTGAGATAACGGGACCGTTATTCATAAGATACGTGTTGTGAAATCTAGCTGAGTTTGTACTAGAATGATTGAAGTCTTTTAGTATCGTAGGGTTTTACTTCTTAAAAACAAGACAAGCCTGCAGATTTCTGAGTACCTAAATCTCTTATCATCCTCTCTACCAATTGTACTCTATATGTGGAAATCCTCACTGAGAAATTACTTCTTTCTCTACTTAGTGCTATTTACTTGTCTTTATTCAATAAAATATCTGTGAAAACACTCTTTATAGAATCCGCTCTTCATTCTATTCATTATATAATATCTATTCTATATTAATTCTATACCTAACGCCGAGCTTTGAAATAAAAGAAAACTTAAAGACCCTATTTATAGTTATAAAATAAATAAATTGAATGTATATTATGACAAACTATTTAATACTAATATAATTTTTCCAAAGATCTAAAGATTTCCGTTGATGTTTACTTAAATATGGGAGTAATTTATTTTATTTAATCACAATTGTTATCCAATATTAGTATAATGATTTTTCCATTTTTTGAGAAGAAATTCAGTATTCATTTTTATTCCTAGATTGTATGGGAATGAATGAGAATGAAATGGGAATGAATGAGATTGTTATGAGGGTCTAAGGCTGGGGAGTGGGGAGAGTTGGCTCAAGAGGTATCTAGAAGCCATCCAAGGACATAGGACAAGACGGCAAGAAACATATAACCGTTTTGTTTTCCCCTAGTAATTTTTCGAGATCAAACAAAATTTAACCTTTCGATGTAAAAGGTACTCGGAGAGTTAAGATTGGATAATATGGCGCAATCCGAGGAAGGAACCGAAGTAGAAAGGAAAATATAGGGTTTGGTGAGATTGGAAGGTTTTCACTTCTTGGTGAGTATACTTCGCCCTGTTCGACAATACCCTGCCAACAACAACTCGGTGAAAGCAAAGGCAAACATGGCTTCAGACGCGCCCAGGCTAAAGGAACAAATTATCGGTTTGCTCTTGATAGGATACTATGTAACCTCTACTTTTACCGAGAACCCTTCACATCCCTCCAATAGCTCCTACCTTTATAGAGCCAGTAATATTTCCGGGTCTTCATCTTTATAAATTCCGCACGTAAAACTCTGCCTTTAAAAAAGTAAGAAAAAAGTTTATGTACAAAAAATACAACTATGTATTTATAATTTATTGGCAATCTAAGAGAACATTTATGGTTTTGGTCAAGGGCAAAGGATACAAAAAATACCCGTCATATACTTAGCAGCGAGCTACTAAAAGGGTTTCTCCGATTATTAAAATTCATATATCCTCCATTTTTTTTCTTATTAATACATATACTCTAATGCATATAAAGTTGCACTTTGGAGGAACAAGGTGTACATAATATCCTAGGTATGCACTTATTTGGTTCTTTTGGGTAAAATTTTGGAACCAATATATTTTGGAAACGCACATCAACCTACACATAAACGCACATAATCTACATTTCAATACTTTTGAATGATGTACCACTCAAATATTACAACTAATAAAAATTTTGGGTCACCATAGTTACGGCCCCCAAAAAATTCAAGTGTTACTGAGGAAGAGGTTCCTGGTTCAATTCCCCGGGGGGGGGGG
>KZ651063.1:77962-92818 GCA_001010745.2 Gerris buenoi
CGCCGAAAACTAAACACTAACCCTAAGTGGTATATATATTTGTAATCTACACATTAATACCTTTCATTTGATACCCCACTCAAAATTTAAAAAAAAAAAAATTTTTCGAGTGACATGAATTATCCGCCATCTTTGATTCCCAGTAAATCAGATCAAATTACTAATATTATTTTCCCTATGGCCCATCAGACCGCACAGTTTGCAATTTATCAAAATGAAATTTGCGGTGTGCTTGTTTGTCATACAACCGGTTCCAACTACATGCTATAATCCAAAAACCTATATGTAATTTGAGTATTATTAACCGTGAAAGTTTAAAAATTCAAAAATTTATAACTTCAAAATGGCGGCCAATATCAAAATGAAATTTGGCGGGCTTGTTTGTCATACAGAGAGGTACATTCGTGCCAAATTTCAACTCGATCAGGACCATTTTCGATTGATGATTTTTTTTAAAATTTTTGCTGACTCAGCAAACTGGATTCAAGATGGCGGAAAAAGTTGATTTTCCGGTTGGCATCACTACAGGTAAGGACTGATTTTTCTGAAAAGTTTCAACTCTCTAGGTTAAATACCTTGGGGACTACGATGATAACACACACACATACATACATACACATATACATACACACATACATACAGACCTCATGTTGAAAACCACTCAGGTCTTAAAAACACCCAAAACGGATAATTCCCTTGATATCTCAAAAAACAAATATTTGGGTGAAAACAATACTTTTCCTACTAAAGGTAGTGGGGAAAAGTAAAAATGACAGATTTAAAAAACGAAGGAAAATTAAATAAATTTTACCGTAATAGGATGTAATCATTAAAGTATATGTGCCAGCTATGCGTATTTTTTTCACATCTCTTTTTAATCAATTTCATACAGACATAATGAATATGATCATGATCTAATGCAGGCATTACTTATTAAGGATTATGCACACCGGGACATGGAACAAAAAATCCAATCAGTAAATTGCTTGTTTTTCATTTTAATTATTACCCTGCAGTTCCGTGTACGTTCGACATTATAATTTATAACCAACGTGTCTATTTTCATTCCAGCCTTTTAGCAAGCTGTTGGTGGTAAAACTTAGGTTTTCTTTTCCTATTTTCTTTTCGCATACAAAGACAATAGAATCCCTTCTCAGAAAAGAAAGTTTTTTTCTTTTCTTCGAAACAACTCTATGGTAATACAACCATACTCTTTTTCTTCCTTGCTGCATAAAAACTAATTCCTTTTTAACATTTTAAAAGCTTGAAACAAAATCTTATGTCGTTATATGTATACACTTTTTCAACTCTATTTATAACAATTTTACCCTACAAAGACGCGTGACTTGCTTAGTTTTGTAACATATTAGTTAAATTAAAATCTTTCTTATTTAATTAAATTAAATCTATTTTATCACTTGCAAAATTTCTCACCTCAATTCATCCTTATGCTATTCCATACCTCTTACAGTTATTAAAACGTTTTACATTTTTAATATGAGATTAATGCAACGTCTGAAAAAATAATTAGTTTGGCACATAGCTTCCTCGCGTCTTTTCACGTATTATATTATGATATTATGATTATTCTGTGACAACCTTTTTTAGGGTTTCGTTAGTAACACCAAAAAAAGAAACCCTTATAAGTTTCGTTCTTCTGTCTGTCACTCTGTACGGTTCCAAAAACTTTTGAACTAAAAGAGATAAAAACATGAAACTTTCCAGTATAAAAGATCGTTTTGACGCGCACACAGGAAAAATATAGCGAACTCAAAATTATCAGCTGTTCAATTTCAAAATGGTGGATAATTCAAGTCGCGAGAAAAAAATATTTTTTTACAATTTTGAGTGTGGTATCAAATAAAAGGTATTGAAGCGTAGATTACAACAATATATACCCCTTTTTGCAAATTTTGCGTGTCCCCCTCCCCTAAAATCGTACTTCCGCTGTTAGTAAAAATATAGAAAAATATGCAAAATGTGCGGTCTGCTAGGCTATAGAATTCATCATTAGCAATTTGATCTGATTTACTAGAAATCCAAGATTGCGGATAATTAATGTCCCTCGGAAAAAAATATTTTTTTTAAATTTTGAGTGGGGTATCAAATGAAAGGTATTGAAGAGTAGATTACACAAATATAAATCTATTTTTTTATTTTTTTTTTATTTTTTGTAATCTACTCTACAAATATATATACCACTTAGGTAAAGTGTTCAATTTTCGGCGCCATTTTGTCAAAAAACAGAAATTTTGATTGTCCCTCCCCCCTAAAATCGTACTTCCGCTGTTATTAAAAATATTCAAAATGTGCGTTCTTTTGGGCCTATGAAAAAATAAGATTAGCAATTTGATCTGATTTACTGGAAATCCAAGATGGCGGATAATTCATCATCAATTTTCAGCGCCATTTTGTCAAAAAACATAAAATCGTATAAAAGGTATTGAAGAGTAGATTATATAATTACAAGATAAAAAAAACTTTTTATATACTACGTTTTTTAATTCAATTAATTCATTTTTTATTTACTTGGTTTACTTATTCTTGTCATTCAATGTTTACCTCTCAAAAAAATCTTAATTTTGAAATCTGTCAAAATGAAGGATTGTAAATATTGGGGATATGACAAAACAAATAAAATAACATGCGGATTTTTTCCGAACTAACTTTCCATGCAGCAAATTTGCTGAAAACGAATTAAATTCTGCTGAAAAATTACTAAAAGTATTAAAATAATGCATTGTCATCGTGTTCTGAGCTGTTCTGAAAGTTTCAAATGTCTAGCTACTCGGGATGTTAGTTAAAATTCGATTGCAAGATTTGTACCGGACAAACAAACAAACAAGAAACCAAGTTAATAAAAACGTAGTAAAAATGTATAACACTTGTGGGTAACGTTTAATTTTGCGCGCCATTTTGTCAAAAAATTAATATCTTTTCTCCCCCTTACTATTTTTTGTTCACAACCACCAACGAAACCCTTTTTACGTGAGACTTCACGCCTTACCAATTTATTTTTTTTTTAAATCTGTCAAATAGTTTTGAAATTTTTTAAAAGTATCAATTTAGCAAAACCAAATGAGTGCAGGCAGTTACTTAAAAATTAAATGAGTATTTTTCTAGATATAAGTGTAAATAAATGTAGATTTGCGTGCCTGTGAAAGAGAAAAAAATTGTCGCAGAAGGTTGAAACTTGTATGGAACCAACTATGGGATAATTATGAGTTATATAAATTTCAACATTCTGTGCCTCATTGTTTGTCTGTCACCTGATTATTAATATACATTTATTTTACCTTGATTTTTATGAAATTTGGATGGTTTGCCAAATGTAGCGCGCAGATAGCTCCAAATTAATTTTAACCTTTTAACAGTATGTGCTCTTTAAATTTTGCTAAATTGTCTCTCTTTAATTCATGTAAAAAAATCAAAATTATTTTGACAGTTTAAAAATCGGGGGGGTAATTAATTTAAAAGGAAATATGACGCGAGGAAGCTATATGCCACTATAATTGGCCGACCATTTTAGCGAATTTCCATTCGCTAAAATGAAAAAAAAAAAAAAATCGCTAATGGAGCCACCGACACCCGGGGCTGTGTCCAAAATACGTTTTAAGGGCCCTTGATCACGAAAAATAGGTCTTATAAAACTTTATATATATATGTATATATATATATATATAGATATATATGTATTGCGGATTTCTTGTGAGCACGATAGCGCTCGAACGAATTGACGTATCAAAATGAAAATTGCACCGAAAAAGCAAGCTCGTTGAGACGAGGATCCCCTCTAAAAATAGGATATTTATGACGTCATTAACCCCTCCTAATGAGTCAGCAAAGATTTAAAAAATACAAAAAATCAAATGAGGTATCTCTTCTTATGTTTTTTGGGGCCCTCAATCCACAAAATGAGTTTCCATAGCAATTCAAAAAATATTTTAATAATAATGACAATAGCAATAGTAATCACTTTTTGGGGATTCCTTGTAAGCACTATAGCTCTTGAACGAATGGACGTATCAAAATGAAAATTGCACCAAAAAATCAGGCTCGTTGAGACGAGGATCTCTATTGAAATTGACTTCTTTATGACGTCATTGACCCCTCCAGATGAGTCAGCAAAGATTCAAAAATAATCCTACCGTGGGTTTCCGCAAGCCGAGCGAATTTCCATTTGCAATTTGTAGTTCAATGTTGTGTATAGTTATTTCATAACTATACAATTGTGTGAGTTATTTTTAAGTTTAGAAAATTTATTTAGGATATTGCTTAGTTAAAAAAAATTCTAGTACATAGTTATGAAGGAAGTTTAAACTACACGGCATTGAACTACAAATTTTCAATGGAAATTCGCTCGGCTCGCGGAAACCCGCGGTAGGATTATTTTATAATGATGCCACATTTTTGCAAAACAAATAAAGAGAGGAATCCTAACTTATCCGTTGCAAAATACCTAAGAGGAAGTACTAATACGTTACAAGACTTCCAAAATTGTACCAATTTCGCATTTATTTTTATAATATAATGTTACTTTGAAAGTTTCAAAACGAATAATAAAAAAACACACAAAAAAAAAAAAAAAAAAAAAAAAAAAAAAAAAAAAAAAAAAAAAAAAAAAANAAAAAAAAAAAAAAAAAATACAAAAAAAAATTGAATGCTAATTGATGTGGTACATAGCTTCCTAGCATTCTATCACATAGTTTATTGACATAGTTTGTGACTATGTTATTTCACTAGTTGTTATTGACATAGTTGTGACATAGTTTATTAGTTGACATAGTTTATTGTTGTTTATGGACGCCATTCTCAAGAATGCGAAACATAATAAGAACGACGCTGTGATCGCTTTTCTAGATGTCACCGGTGCATTTGACAATATCGGACATAACCATATTATAAACTCGTTACAAGCCAACGGTGTTTCTACTGATCTTTCAAGAACCATACAAGCACTACTCTGTTTTAACACAGTGAAGATCAACACCGGTTTTAAACTCATAAATCCTAAAGAAATACATAGAGGCGTGCCTCAAGGAGGCCCCCTCTCTGCTACTCTTTTTAATTTGGCTATTAACCACCTCTACAAAGAATTCTGCGATTCTCAGCTGGCCAATGAGTATGGATACCATCTTAACGAGGGACAGGACGGAATAATACTGACGGGGTTCGCTGACGATCAAGCTGTCACTTGTAAGAATATAAAATCGGCTGAAAGAGTCATAGATGGCATCCAACGCAGATTCAGAGAAATAGGACTACACATCAATCCCACAATCCCACCAAAAGCACATCCATCGTTTTAATTAAGGGAGTCCTCAGATCCGAAAATATAAAATTAGAAGACGGAAGCATTATAGTTTCAGCTACAGAGAACGACACAATTAAGTACTTAGGGTGTAATTTTACAGGTGAACTAATTATTGACGAAAATATTGTAAAAAAATTGCACGACAATATTAACAAGCTAACGCTGTCAAATCTTCTAAAACTAGACCAAAAGCTTAATATTCTTAACCAGTATATTTTCCCCTCTATAACGTATCCCTTGCAGACAGCACCCCTAGTGAAACTTTCAACCCCTCTCCTCGAAGGAATCGACGTCATGATTCGAAGAAGCACCAAATCAATAATAGGATTGCCAGCAAATACTTCTTCTGCAATGATGTACACTCCTCGTCGTTTCCGCGGACTTGGCTTAGTTAAGTGCACTTGGGAGGCTCCTCTACTACACACCAGTATAGCACAAAAACTCGCTAAAGTCTCCGACCCACAATTCCTTCCCATCTTCGACTTTAAATCTGAAGCGGACGAGTGTGCCAAGCGCCTACATCTGGATCACCTTCTTACAGAGGACTTTAGCGTAAGAAAGCTTAGAAAATCGCTAAGGGAAAAGTCCTTTGATGTATGGTCCAGATGTAAGTGGCAGGGTATCGGAGTATGTCACTTCAAGGATACTCCCAAGTGTAATGAATACCTCTGTGAAAGGAAAATCCTCTCAGGTTCCGAGTGGACCAACTCGATCAAGCTAAATACGAACTATGCTCCTTTACGGGGTGTGCCAGGTCACAATACAAGAGATGTTGGGAACCTCTGCCGTAAATGCGGAAGAGAGCCTGAAACTCCAGCACATGTGCTTGGACATTGTCCTAATAACATGCTCCTTGTAACGCGCCGACACCACAACGTAAAGCACAAACTTATCGAGCTACTTTAGGAGAAGGATTTACCTGCTACGAGGAGGTTCACTGCATAGACGACGACGGCTCTTCGAGATTCTGTGACATCGTGGCCTTCCCGAAAAATTCAAAAAAAGCTTTAATAATAGACCCTACTGTCAGGTACGAAACCAACGATATCACCCAAGGTGAGAAAATCCATAAGGAGAAGGAAGGCATTTATAAAAAGTGCATCACATTCCTCAAAGAAAAATACCACGACAGCCACGGTGCCAGAGAATATGAAGTTAGAGGATTATGGTTTGGCTCTAGAGGATCCATACCAAGTTTAACATCTTCATTCTTTGACGAGGTCGGCATCGACAGAAAACATTTGACAACCCTGTCAGAGTCGATTATATTAGACTCCCTGGGAATTATTAACTACCATATTTACTAAACATATTATGTACTTACTTTAATGTTATCCTATTTTACTTTAAATCAATTTGTTTTGACAATGTGACCATTTCTCTGTGTAATGGTAACTTAATTGCTAATTTATTATAATTTATAATTGTTTGACCATGCTATTTAATTAGTTGTACAGAATATTATTTTTATTATATAAGTAATGTCTCACGATAGATCAGTACGCTGTGTGTTTAGCAACCCATTCTATTTGGGCAGCATCATTGTTATTTTTGTAAATAAAGTGTTTCTCTCTAAGCCTTTACAAGCCATTATTGTATCATTTTTTCCCCCTTTTTTTATCTGTCAAAATCGTTTTGATTATTTACATGAATTAAAGTATCCATTTAGCATAAGTTATAAAGAGCACAGATGGTTTGAATTAACCTGGGGCTATCTACGGGTTACTTTCGATAAACTGTAAACGTTTCATACAAATCAGATAAGTAATTTTGAAGGTATAGGGTAAAAAAATGTATGTTTGTGCGCATGTGGAAGAGATACAAATGAGCGTAGAAGGTTGAAACTTATATTGGGACCATCAAAAGGCTAATTATGACCTACCATACAAATTTCATTAAAATCGGACATGTTGTTTTTGAGATATGTTGGTTCGCAAAAATACATGACAGACAGACAGACAGACATGAAACTAAAAGCGTTCGTTGGTGTCTAAAATAAAACGGTTTTCTGTCTTGGATTGTTTGAAATCGGAGGCCTTAAATATTTTTGTTCTCAGAACGATAACTAATATTATCATTAAAAAAAAGTAATAAAACAATAATTTCAAAGAGAAAAATGTAAAATCTTGATGAAATGTTCTCTCTCTTAATATGTTGTTAATGATTAATACAATAAAAACATAAAGTAGCAAAGAAAGTAAAAACGGTGATGAAGATAGATGGGAAAAAAAGCGTTTAACTTTATCATGCATGAGATCTTGTTTCCTTGATATATACAAAAAGTTTATTATAAAAATAGAACATAACAACATTTATCTGGGCTTTATAACTTTTCAAGATGAAATTACGAAACGAACCACAAAAAATTGCCAAGAGATAATAAATGAAGACTTATAAGAAGAATGAAGTATAAGAAAATAAATATTAAAACACATTACTATTTTTTCAGGGTCAGTAATTTAAAATGAAAGAAATTAAGTGTATTTGATCTCAAATAGAATAATGATAACATCTAACCAGCAAATAATAACGTATAATATACTAACTGTATTATTTTAATATGCCTACAACACATAGTAAAATTGAATAATTTAATGTAAAAAATACACAATATGCATAATTATTTACAGGTCATTTTATACATCAACGGAAATCAATAAAAGCTAACCATTTCTAACCACCAAGAGGTTGTTAGAAATGGTTAAATAATCTTACTGATAATAATAATTTTAAATAATTTTGAATTATTACCCTACGAATTATGAATCTATACTCTATACTCATATGTATCGCAGGCCCATAGCAACAGAGATGCATTTTAATAAAACAATGTTTGGCTGAACTATGGGAAAATGGATACCTTCTGATAAGTTTCACTTAACAAGAGATATTCTTTCGTTCAATTGTTATTAAGACAAAGAAATATTATCCCTTAAGTGCATAGAAGTGATAATATCCCTTATAGTATAAAAGGACAATTATCTTTCCGGCGTATATAAGGGATAATATCCGGTGGTGTCCACTGTGATAACTGTCACTTAATAAAAGAGATTCTTTTGTCCGATAGTTATTTAGACAAATGAACATTATCTCTCCAGTGCATAAAAGTGATACTATCCCTTAGTCAAATAGAAAAAGTATCTTTCCTGTGTTTGTCTAAAAGGAAAATTATCTTTCCAAAGTTTATAAAGGATAATATCCGTTATTTTAATATTAGATATAAGGCAGAGGCCCCAATGTTCTATAGTTCTATTCAATATTTTAGTCCAAGACCCTAATACATTTCACACTTTTTTGCACCGTCGCGGTCGCAATTACTTTTACGGTTCAAGAACTTACTATGAATAAAAATGTTCAATATTGCAAAATTGTATTACCTCAATTAATCATAATGATGAGATTATTATTATATTATAAACTAGGGGGCTCTGCCCCCTAGTTTACTCGCTTCGCTCGTCAACCCCCGAAAAGACGCGGTAGCGGCCGCTGCGCGGCCGACGTGGTCTGAGAAGGGAAGTAGTATAGTAATGGAATATGAGAAGGGAAGTAGTATAGTGGCTGAGGAAGTAGGGAAGGCGCAACTACTATCTACTTTCCTTTCTTTCTCTGATAATCTAATATACCTACTCTCAAGTTCTGCCTTACAGGCTTTCCTCTTCTCGGACGAATATATATCTCCCTCACTTTTTCTACACCTACACAGTTAGTATTATGTCAAATAATTGGTTGTTTTGACTAGTATTTTTGTTAGTATTTTTGTTTTGTAATATTTTTGTTTTGACCAGTATTTTGACTAGTATTGGTTGTTCTGACTAGTATTATGTCACTCTCAAGTTCGCTCTTTTCTCCCCGGACTCATCTCTCTTCTAGAGGGATATCTCCCAACGCACTCAGTTAAGTATGTCACTCTCACTGAACTTGTTTGTTTTCAAAACTTTTTTAATAATATAGATAGATAATATTTCTATTTACTGATATTACTTGTGAAGTAATATCTATAATTTCTATGAAACTAATCAATAATTTACAAATTTGTTGTTAACTAAAGAGATTTAATAATGACCAGGCTTGATACCGGATTCCTCTTAAGAGATGTCATTACCACTCAGAGTAAAGAGATGTAGAGGTACTTCACTCTCCTATGTACAAATGTCTTCTTCACCTCTCACAACAACGGCACAAACGGCTTTGTTGTGCTGTCAGTTTAGCCTGGTTCAATAATATGACGAGATTTCCAATATACAGAAATTAAAACGTCAATTCCCTAACTTCATTTATTTATTTATAAAATTCACTGCTAAAATCATGCGTCAAACCTATAAGTATAAAATTAATGCAGTCCTCTCTCTACAATACATTCACTTACCATATATACAGAAATACATATATTTATTATTACTATTAATAATACATTTTTCAGAGAAAATATTTTTATTTTGTGTTAAACTAGATATTTGTCGATTGGTTTTAGTGAAATCGTGTTTGTTTAGAACCAATTTTTATTTCTATTCTCATAATTTTCTTAGTTTTGTTTACGAGTTAAAATTTTATAACTAAACATTAATTCTCATATAAAGCAATGTTAGATTTCGAAGAAATCACTCTGGGAATATATTTGGTTCATAAGGTAAATATATAAATTTATAACAGAAGGGCTTCTTTATCTACTCAGTATTAGATTATCAATATGTATCATATTTCTCAGCTAGTGAACCAAATTATATTTTTGTTTTAAAATCACAATAACAATAATAATAGTTAATTATTCTGTTAATTAGGGAGAGGTGTAGTGAAGTGTACTCCTAAAACTTAATTAATTTTTAAATTTATCTAGTGATGCTTCGAGTTTAAGGGAGGCAAAACATGTTTCACACTAATGAGATGATTAGTAAGGTAAAGCATGTTCACATTAAAAGAATGAGTAAAGTGACCGATCAATTGTTTGCTCAAAGGATGCCCAACTATGTAGCCTATGTCTTGACGTTCAATTCGGGTTCAACCCGCCGGCGCCGGGTGCAGAAAATCCATTGGTTCTATCAGGCATGCACAAAAGTTTTTTGTTTTTTTCTGACGAAAAAAAAAAAAAAAAAAAAAAAAAAAAAAAAAAAAAAAAAAAAAAAAAAAAAAAAAAAANAAAAAAAAAAAAACAATAATAATAATACTCCTGGTTAAAATGTGTTTTCCAATTAGCTGTGACATAATCATATCTACTTAATTAGAGAGATTCAACCTTGTTTGACATCGAGATTCAAATTAAATTTCATTATTATCTTCTATAATTCTATAAATATTTTTAAATGAACACGATTATACCGTAAAATCGTACTAACCTTTTATGATAGTAGCTTAGATAGGACATTCGGCATGGAAGAACTCGTCATGCATTTTGTTATAAAATGGTGATGTAGTTGATGCATTAGACTGTTAGACTTTAGACCATCTCATTTAATGCAATCGCAAGAAAAGTAGACACTTTCACGCCTTCAGTATATCTGAAGGTAAATTCTTTTACCATTCTCATATTTATTAGTTATTTCGCTCCTAAAATTATTATAATAAATTCTTATTCAGTCGAAACCCCAACTTTATCAGGATTTCTGAAAATTCACATTTCCATCAGGGGTTAATACTGATTTCTTAGTCCTATGTATGATTTAAATGTTACTTTATTCTACATATACGAATAAATAATACAGTGTGATTCAAAAAGAATGACCCATATTCAAAATTAATTTATAAAAATCGTTGAAGTGTACTTGTCATGCTTAAAGGAGCGTAGCGGGCAGTTAAGTTGTACGCATAGCTTAATTTCTTAATGTTAAGTACACTTCAACGATTTTTATAAATTAATTTTGGAAATGGGTCATTCTTTTTGAATCACCCTGTATTTATACAACTATAAAATTTATTAATATTATACAAATCTCATTGATCGTCACAGTCATAGAACTAAGTAAATAACTAGATGTAGTTCTTAAAATGAGATCTAAAGTCGTCAACAGTTATACAACAAGCGCTAACAAGTAACAATTGACAGGATCCTGAAACCCCAAACGGTGGTAAACTGCTGTAGTGTGGTTGTTTTTGGGGGGATGGAGCAGTCGGTGGTGGCCACTAGTGTAACAGGACCCAAAATAACACGAACCGCAGCTTGTTATCACCACTTTACTAGTCGCCGGGCCGGCACAAGTAGTGTTTATGCGCCCAGCCTTAATTGGAATGTGAGAAAATCATCTTTCATATCATAACTAATGAACATGAACTTGGAGCAGTTTCAATTTATCATAAATAAATATTGCTTTGACCAAGGGTTAATATTTTCTCTCAAAATACATAATTCCAATATTAACTAATATATTTTTAATATAAATTTGTATACATATTTTTTTATAATAAACTTTAAATAATTATCATATTTTGCACTATTATTGATATAATATATTTTTTACTGGTCTTATATTACTTTGCTTTGTAAGTTTCATCGCACACCTATTACCCCAATTTTGAACCACTTCCCGTCATTCAATCTTCTCCAAATTTTGCACATAGAAACAACTAAGGTGAAGAANGCGCGGTGATCGCAATTGATCGCAGATCGCAGAAATTTGGAGTGTTAAAGTTCGCAATAGGTTTTCTGTTTTTGGGCAAAAAAGTTTAACTTATATACCAAATTTCAAGTCAATAGCGTCAGTAGGTTGGGAGATATACTCCAAGTTGCGACGGACGGACGGACGAACTACCAAAAGCATAAGGGTTTCTAGGACGACCTCGAAACCCTAAAAAATGAGAAAAAAAAATAATAAAATAAAAATAAAATGATATGATTTAAATTATTAACTATCTAAAACGATAGTTTCTAATACTGAGGTGAGTTTTTACTACAACAATTCATGTTACAATTATTTTGAATTCTATAAATATTTTAATTTATTTATTGTTGGGTATATTTAATAAACTGTCGGTCCAGCTTTTTTCTTTTTTTTTTAACTTACAAAGGAAACAGAATTTTGCTAAAAATATAATTTAATTATTAATATGGTAATCTTAAGAAATCACCAATTACAAAACTCCTGTTTTTATTAAATATTGAAACATTAATTGAATGGTTTTTTCAAAATCTTTATCCTCAAACAGCTCTCTAAATTTGGGGCTCTCCTCGCTCAACATTTCATCAAGGCTTATCTTGATGTTGGAAGGATTCGCTGTTATTGGCAGTACGGATGCAGATACAGCTAAGCTGAAGGGATTAAGACGAGTCATTTCGTCTTTGATTTCTTGCACGCTTGGTGCTTTAGAGGTGTCGAAAGAAAATCTGGCTAAATTATCTTCGAATTCCTTACTGTAAATTTCTATTAGTTTTTCTTGGCAAGACAGCAGATACTTCGGATGAACGCTGGTGTGTAAGAAGTAGACTAGATCCCATGCGTATGAGTTGTAATGGCAAAGTTGGAAATCTACAAATTTCTGTTCAACAGGTGCTCCGGTTGGATCGTACTTAAACATCATATTATTCACCCAACAATCGCCGTGATTGACGACAGAGAGCTTGTGCGGCTCTTTGTAAAGTTTGTTTAAAGTAGGAAGAATTTCCTCAATCAGTGTACGCACTTTCTTTTCGACTGCCGACCATTCTGGACCCCAAAGATCTCGAATCACGTCCGCCAACGAAGTCATGGATGCTCGGAAGAAATTATCGGCAACTCCAGATTCTGTCATGAGATAAGGCGGAAGCATTTTCGTATAAACCGATCCGTCGGATATTCCAACCACAGACAACGAATGCAATCTTGCTAAATTTATAAATACGATTTTTGCGTGTTCTGGATCTAGACCAGTTTGCCTCGTGCCTAGTGTAAAACCAGACATTTTTAAATCTTCGAACATAATTAAATTGGTACTGGTTAATAGACATTCCGGCCAAAATTTATTGTAAGGTACGCAATTTCCATTAATCATAGTATCATAATGAGCAAGTATTTTTTCGTAAACAATACCTTCTAGACTGAAGGCACCAGCCATGTCCGCGGTGATATCTTTCGGCACATCTGGTAAACCTTTCTTCAAGATCACTTTCTTCGTCGTGACTTTACCCGAACCTAAAACTACTTTTAAAGTGGCTCTAACAATAACGCTTGCATAATTATCACCGACGCCGGATCCCGGTTCCGTTGTTACAGAGAGTACATTAACTATACTATTGTCTCTATCATGTTTGGCCAAAATTGCACTGAACCAAGCAGGATCCGTATCGAACATAATTTTAATTCTGACTAACGAATTTATATGATTGAAAATGAACACGATATCAGGGGAAGATTAGCGGAAAGGCGGGAAGATTGGCACTGTCGGACTGAACAATTGTGGACAGTGCTATCAAGATGAAACCTTCTATATAGATTGCGTTACAAGGTCATCTTCAACGAAAATCGAGTTAAATGAAACACTATTATTACACGTGCCCTGAAGGATATTACTCTGTTCTGTCACGTCAGTCAAACAAATTAAACCTGTTGTAAGACTTACTTCATTCTCTACATAAACCTTCAAACTATAATTTTTAAAATAATAATTGGGAGTTACACGAAACAAATAAAAAAACAATACACCCTTTATTTATATGGGACGTACATGTAAACCCTCTCCAAGATATAATTTTATCAGTCTTTTAAGATAAGAATGAAAAGATAATTTTATTTTGTTAGCGTATTTAAATTACGACTAAATTGTAGAATTTGTTTGTTACAATGTTTACTTTGACATTTTCTTGTAAATCAGAGAATGTAAATATTATCAATCCAAATACGACAAAAATAATTAGATAAGATATATTGCTCCGATGTAATGTTAAATTTGGCCCAAACTTCGACAAAAGAACATCTCATTTTAAGATGGCAGAATAGTATAATACAAAACGTCTAATTTATAGTGAAAAAGGGAACTGTATTATTGCAATCGGCCAGAGATAACTCAGAATTTTTATCATATAGATTTTTGCTTCCGAGCTTACGGTAGAGGTAACGGAAGCTATGTGATCATTCCGAAGAACGAAACATTTTTAGGTCTCCGATTTCATTTCCACAGAAATCCGTTTCAGACTCCAGAGAACAATTTTGGTTCCGTGGCTGTCTGTCGGTCTGTCACTCAATTTTTGCTAACCATTATAATATCTTAAACACTACATGTCCGATTTTAATGAAATTTGTGTGGTAAAGCACAATTAGCTCATACTTAGTCCCATAAAAGTTTCTACCTTCTGTACCTACTCATTTGTTTCTCTTCCACATACGCACAAACATACATTTATTTACACCTATAGCTTCGAAAGTACTTATCTGATTAGTTTGAAACTTTTAAAGTTTATCGAAAGTATCCCGCAGATGTCACAGCTTAATTTGAACTGTCTGCGCTCTTTAACTTTTGCTAAATTGATACTTTAATTTATGTAACAAATCATTTCAAGGATTAATAATTAATATAAAAATTCCATTTTTCAAAACTGGTCTTATGTTCATCACCATATTAAATAAACATTAATATATTAT
>KZ651063.1:124621-141599 GCA_001010745.2 Gerris buenoi
AGTGACCTTGATCTTGTTTTGAAGGAAAAGAGTGAAAATATTCATCAAATTGGGATAAAAATGTAGATTTGTATAAAAGACATACTCTCATATAGATATTCTTCTATTTTACTTAGATATATTATGTAGTTATATTTTTTCACTTTACCCCCCTCCTAAATGAAAATAAGACAAAACTATACATAACAACAATTACTTACGATAATAAGTACGAATGCTGGAGGGGTCAGACATGTTTCACACTAATGATCTCATCGAGTAGATGAGTAAAGTGGTCGGATAACCCCTGCCCTGTAATGGCCTGAGCAGTCGAACGGGACTAAAACCCCAAAGAAAAAAAAATTACTGTGCTCTCAAAGAGCTTTTCAACGATATGCATCATGGAGGGTATTTATTACTTTGACCTGTTATTCATTACTTGTACCCCGTACCCCTGGGTACCAAAAATTAAATTAGGAAAATTCATGTAGACAGTGACCTTTCCCTTCCTTTGAAGGTCAAGTGTGCAAAGTTTCATCGAGATCGGTATGAAACTGTAGATTTGTATAAAGCACGTACCCACATACTTACATGCATACAATATGTTTTCCACTTTACCCCCCTCAATTCATTTCTATTTTTAATTCATCAATATATTCAATAGTTATGCACATTATAATTTATAGAAATTTTATATTTACATATCTAATCATAAATTGTGTCAGGGGGAGTGAGTAACTTACACTACAACAATTCTCTAGTTACTGACTAATTATAAAAAACTTTTTTTTTTTTTTTTTTACTTCATCCCTGAAGATTTGAAATTTTAAGAAAAGTAGAAAAATAAGAGATGAACACAAGAATAAATCATAATAAAGTTTTGGAGAATTAATTTTATTTTGAAAATTAAATATATTACCTTAAAATTTAGTTACACATTTAAGAAAATTAAGTTTTTTTAAGTATTTCATTATTACTAGCCCTTTATAATTTATTTTACATAGTTTAATTTTATTGCTCTTTTCCTCAGGCCTTTATTTTTTAACGGTCATACTAAAATAAGAGGTCTGGCTATGAGTAGTTATGACAAGGGGGATATTCTGGTTGAGACACGGTGATAACGACAAAAAAGATTTTTCGGGTGTTAGAGATGGGCAAAGTTTAAATGGGAACATTACCGAGCTGAGGACGTAAACCCAGGTGTTAACTTTTTGTCCTCTGCTGGGTAATTTCAGAACAAAATTATGTTCTTGACTATAAACTGTTTGAAGAACAAAAGACTTTTAGTGTCTGAATTCTTTGTTTCTTGCGAAGCCATTTACTTTTAATTAAACTCGGAAATAACTCCAATAAAAGAACTTAAATATTTGAACATTTATTATGCGTTTATTCTTTATCCGGTCAGATGTTAATGTCAGACATTTTTTTTTTTTAAATATTAAAATAGACATCCGATTTTCAAAAAAGTTAAAGATCCTAATTACTCTAATTATGGGAATAGCTGTTTATAGTTAATCGGTTCACTTTTAATAAATAATTATTATAATTGCTCTGCATTAGGTATGTTTATACTTACCGAAGGTAACGAAATCATTGCAATAAAAGAAATGAAAAATATTGAAACATATTACGTTCAGATGTTGATGAGAGAACTTTAAAAAAAAAAAAAAAAAAATCTTAATTTAAATATTAAAATATTCTCTAGTGTTCATTACTTGTACCCCGTACCCCTGGGTACCAAAAATTAAATTTCGAACATTTATGTAGATAGCGACCTTCCCATTGCTTTGAAGGTCAAGTGTGCAAATTTTCATCGAGATCGGAATAAAACTGTAGATTTGTATAAAGGACATACCCACCCACATACATACACTTACCCCTCCTTAATGAAAATATGACGAAACTATACATAACAACAATTAATGTACTCTCAAAGAGATTTTCAACCATATGCATCATGAAGGGTATTTATTACTTTGAACCCGTATCCATTACTTGTACCCCGTACTCCTGGGTACCAAAAATTAAATTTTGAAAATTCATGTAGACAGTGCCCTTCCCCTTTCTTTGAAGGTCAAGTGTGCAAATTTTCATCGAGATCGGAATAAAACTGTAGATTTGTATAAAGGACATACCCACCCACATACATACATATATACCCACGGACTTTCATCTTTATATATATAGATAGATATAGATTGTAGAATATATTAGGTACCTATACTTATATTTTTAAGTTTCGACGTCATCTAATAATTATTATACTATCATATTATGATTAGTAGCATTCTACCTTCAAAATGCACAAGTAATAAAGTTTTCGTCATAAATAATTGTTTCTAGTTGAATTTGAAACATTGATTAAATAAAAACTTTTTAAAGCGTTTTTAGTCTAAAGCATAATTTAAAGATATGATTTTTTAAATTAATTTGTAATTTAATTTAAAAAGAGAAAATTACGCCTCGAAAAACGATTTCATTAATAATTTAACTTGGCTATTTTATAATAAATTATAAACTTTGTCATTTAGTTATTTCCAAACTTTTATTTTATTTAAATAATTAAGTTAGAAAAGTATTTTATTCTCTACTTTTCTGAGCGTACAGATTATTCCCTTGTTTTTACCTGATATTGATGTATATAATTTAAAAAATACTTTATTTTTGATGTAATGATATTACTACAAATGTAATATAATATTATATATAATTATATTTTATTATGTTGTATAATTATTTTAGAATTAACAAGGTGTTTTATTTATCTGATTTATATTTACTGGTGGATTAACTAATTTTTTTTTTACATGAAATTTTATTTAATGGAGAATTCTTTGAAATAATGACGAATCAATTATTCTAAAATTTATCATTTGTTCAATATGACTTGTTTAAAAAAATTTGGTTGAATGTATTTTGGAAAGTTTTTACTATTTGGAACATTGAAATATTTACTTACTTATACTATGTAAACATCTAAATATTCTAGTGAACACGTTGAATCAATGCAAAGTTTTTTTCAATTTTTTTAATGAGATATAGAAATAATTACATTAATAAATTATAATAGAGCTAATAATTAATTGACCCTAATCATAACTTGAAATATGAGGGGGAAACCACATCAAAAATGATGTTTTTTTCTTAGTGAAAAATCTATCATTTTTAATTCTTGAAGTTTTCTTCTTCTTTTTTGAAGTTGATGTATTCTATGAACCATAATGACCGTAATATGATTCCTCCTAAGATAATTCTTATGGGCGTGCCAAGGTGTTAAGCCTCTTCCATACTACCGAGCCAAACAAAGGAATCGGCATTGGCCTTTGCGCATGCCCAGTCAGAGATGCGCTGGTGCACTTTAGACTGGGCATGCGTAGAGACCAATGCTCGGCTCGTTTCTTCTATACGGTTCGGCTGTTTGAACCTAAGAGATGCGACCGAGATGCGAAGAGATGCGAACTCGGAAATAACTCCAATAAAAGAACTTAAATATTTGAACATTTATTATGCGTTTATTCTTTATCCGGTCAGATGTTAATGTCAGACACATTTTTTTTAAATATTAAAATAGACATCCGATTTTCAAAAAAGTTAAAGATCCTAATTACTCTAATTATGGGAATAGCTGTTTATAGTTAATCGGTTCACTTTTAATAAATAATTATTATAATTGCTCTGCATTAGGTATGTTTATACTTACCGAAGGTAACGAAATCATTGCAATAAAAGAAATAAAAAATATTGAAACATATTATGTTCAGATGTTGATGAGAGAACTTAAAAAAAAAAAAAAAAAAAATCTTAATTTAAATATTAAAATATTCTCTATATTAGATATGTTTACTTACCGAAGGTAAATTCTGTGATTGTTTTAGAAATCAGAGAGCATTTTAGCCACTTCATGTTTTGCCAGTGTGTCATTTTATCGGTCAACTGTAAATACCTTATCTTTAAAAGTAATTTGGATCGAATATCAAAGTAGCCCCACGTTAATTTCAAATTTCAATCCTGCCTTTTACATATGCGCAGACATTTTGTTTCTATAAGCACAAAATAACAAAACACTCAACCGAATTTAATTAAAGTCATTCAATATCTATATATATAAAGAATAAAGTCCGTGGATATGTATGTGGGTATGTCCATTATACAAATCTACAGTTTTATTCCGATCATGATGAAAATTTGCACACTTGACCTTCAAAGCAAGGGGAAGGGCACTGTCTACATGAATTTTCGAAATTTAATTTTTGGTACCCAGGGGTACGGGGTACAAGTAATGAATACGGGGTCAAAGTAATAAATACCCTTCATGATGCATATCGTTGAAAAGCTCTTTGAGAGTACATTAATTGTTGTTATGTATAGTTTTGTCATATTTTCATTTAGGAGGGGGGTAAAGTGGAAAAAATATGGTATGTATGTAAGTATGTGGGTATGACTTTTATACAAATCTACAGTTTTAGTCCGATCTCGATGAAAATTTGCACACTTGACCTTCAAAGCAAGGGGAAGGTCACTGTCTACATGAATTTTCGAAATTTTATTTTCGGTACCCAGGGGTACGGGGTACAAGAAATGAATACGGGGTCAAAGTAATAAATACCCTTTATGATGCATATCTTTAAAAAGCTCTTTGAGAGCACAGTAATTGTTGTTATGTATAGTTTTGTCATATTTTCATTTAGGAGGGGGGTAAAGTGGGAGTATGTATACAAATCTTCAGTTTTATCCCAATTTGATGAAAATTTTCACTCTTTTACTTCAAAACAAGATCAAGGTCACTGCCTACATGAGAGTTCGAAAATAAAATTTTGGTACCCAGGGGTACGGGGTACAAATGTCAAAGTAATGAATAGCCTTCATGATACATATTGTTTAAAAGCTTTTTAAGAGTACAGTAATTGTTGCTATGTCCATGGGGGATGGAAAAAAGGAAAAATATATCTATATCTATCTATATATGTATATAAAGAAGATAGTCTGTGGGTATGTATGTCCTTTATACAAAACTAAAGTTTTATTCCTGCTTCTCCGAAGCAAGGTTACTGTCTACATGAGATTTTTAAATTTAATTTTTGGTACACAGAGGTATGGGGTACAAATGCCAAAGTTATGAAAACTTTTCATGATGCATATCGTTGAAAAGCTCTTTAAGAATAAAGTAATTGTTGTTATGCACAATTTTGTCATATTTTTATTTAGGAGGGGGTAAAGTGGAAATATGGGACAGGAAGTGGGTATACAGGAAAAATATTTCTATAATCAATATATATAAAGAAGAGTGTCTTTGGGTATGTGGATTCTTTATACAAATCTTTAGTTTTAAGCTTCGAGGCAAGAGGAAGGTTACCTACTGTCTACATTAGTTTTCGAAATTTAAATTTTGGTGCACAGGGATACGGGGTAGAAAAATACAATTCAGACATATCCCTCATTATGCATGTCATAATGAGAAAGAAAATTCAGAAAATTCTTAAAGAATGTAGTAATTGTTGTTATGCACAATTTTGTCATATTTTCATTTAGGATGTTTTTAAAATAGATCTTTGTCCAGTTTTCATCCAAAAAATTAAGAGATTTATTAGTGGTATGACATGGTCCAGTTAAAAAATTAAGGTTTGTAATATAATTCCCTCAACACATTTCAGTTTTGTATACTTATTTTTTTACAACGTTCTGATACTTTTAAAATATACATTTAGATTCTACTTCTTTATTGATATTTAGATTAGGTCTTAATTTGTTTATACAACCCGGGCTGCGCCGGGTACTTCAGCTAGTATTATTATAAAAGTCTGCACAGTGGTGTTTCTATAGTAATTTAAACCTTGAATAATTGGTCTCCTATCGCATCACTTTTTTTACATCTTCCCTAACTGTCTCGCTAGTTGGCAGGCAGTTTTTGAGATTTGATCTGTGATAGCGCAGCGTAAACAGTTTGGGTTTCCGGTGAAATCTGCGTCACGAAAGATTTGTTGAAGTCCCGCGTGACGTGGATGTCACCAAAAATCCAAGCTAATGAATCCAAGCTAACGAATCTACCCGCGGAAGCCTATGCACCAAGTTAATGATACTACTGGCCTGATCAATGTTGATTCTTTGACAGGTTTAAAATTAAAGAACATAAATTAAACATTTAACATAGTATGCAAAGTTTTAGTATTCAATCTTTATTCATAGTGTTATTTATTTTATACGTAATTATATTCAATAAGAATCAGTATCATAAGAAGTTCTTTCATTCATGCTTTTCTGCAACTGGTGCCATCTAAAGGACTAACCCCAAAACAAGATTTTTATTTACATAGTTTGAATAGAACGAAGCCTCTTAACTTGATTGATATGACAAAACGCACTCGTCCAATAACACGAAAATTAGTTTGTTGAAATTTGTTAAACTAGACAAGTAATGTAAAATAAAATAGTTGTTTAAAACATTTGTTTAAAAACATTCTGGGTCAACATTGTGGGGGGCCCGGTCTAGGAATCGTCAGGACTGTGGTCAGAAATGGTGCTTCCAACTACTGACCACTCCAGATGCTGCTTACATTCAATGAATCAAAGCCAACTACTCTCCTACTCGAGTTGCCGGGGCCCCGTCTGTAATCTGCAGTTGTTGTCTGTCGACTGCAGTCTATGCAGACGCGGGGAGGGCAATTTTGATGAAATAGCTTACAGGTTCAAAAGAATCATATCCCCAGGTGAAATCCAGAAATACATTTTTGGATGCTACCTACCTCCCAAAAAATCTAAAAAAAAAAAAAAAAAAACTTGAAAACATCGATATCACAGAATCGGTTCTGAGGATTTGTTTTAAAAAAGTTCTAAAATTTAGTATTTTTAAAAGAAATCTAACGAGAAGAGTCGTTTCCCGATATATAGATGAAAATGTATCTTGTTTTTTAGAAAATTGAAAAACAAAAAGTAAACAACCAATCGTTCACTTTTATGTTTACTTTTAAAATACATCAATTAAATGAGTTATTATAATATTTTAATATAGTATCAGTATTTATATAAGAAATTTTTGTTCTATTTATCTGACCTATTTTCTAACGTTTAGCAGGCTTCCTAAACATATAAATTCATTTAAGTTTATATTTTCGTTTTTTCTTTATCTATAGAAATAGAAAAACACGAAAATAATAATTAATATAAAAATTCCATTTTTAAAAACTGGTCTTATGTACAATTTTATTTTTTTATTTTTTTATTTTTTTTAATTTTTTTTAATTTTTTATTTATTTTGAAAACAAGCAAAAATTATTCTAGAGAATAAATTTTTTTCGAAAAATGATTTTTTTTGTCATTTACACGTATAGGCAACCCGACCTGGGGACATACTGTATATGTATATATATATATATGTTGTAGCATAATCAATATGACNAAAAGCAAAGAAATATGACGCCATTTTGTTTTTTTATTATTATTATTTTGGTTTCTGTATTCTTCACCTTAGTTGTTTCTATGTGCAAAATTTGGAGAAGATTGATGACGGGAAGTGGTTTAAAATTGGGGTAATAGGTGTGCGATGAAACTTACAAAGCAAAGTAATATATGACCAGTAAAAACTAATCAAATGGAGAGGACGAGAGAAACGACATCTCTATTCTCACACAATTTTTTTTCTAGTAGTTAATATCTCTTCCTTCGAATTCAGCATTTTACTCACTTCATCTACTTATAAATTCTTAGATATCATTATATTATCAATCAATTTTAGAATTTTTAGCAGCTCTCCAATTATCCTTAATGCCTTTTCATCAATTCAGTTTTTCAGTGAATCTTCTGCGATTTTAATAAATAATTTGCCATAGATTATATCTCTAGGCCTTATACCACACATATTTTACTTCTTACTTTTCGTAACCTCCAACAACGTCTATATTTGTTTCCATGTAAATGTATTTAAAAGTTATAAGCTGAGATGAAAATCATGTACAATTGGTACAGAAATAGAAATTCGTAGTCAAGAGCTGATACTGTAACATATTTCACTTTAATGTATTTTTGCCTATTATTTTCGTCTTCCTATGTTTAGATTGAGAAGGAAGAAAGAAATAAACTATTATTGGAATTAAAATGTAAATTTATGTGCCCATCTTTGATATTATTTAAACGAATCGTGAAAGGTATCAAAAAGTTTACTCAAGCATTATTGATAAAATGGAGCTACTGAAGAAGATACTAACAAGAGGTCTGAATTTAATAAGAGACACTTCACCTCTGGAATAAAAACAGAATAAAGTACTCCCTAAATTTGGCTAAGGGCCCAGTATATTTCTGGTCAGGGTAGAAAGATAAGACTAATAATAAACAGGTTTTGGGTGTTCCCATTAACTATTAAACTGCATTACATATTTATGTCTTAATAATAGACTCATAATTTGTGTACAGTCTGATTTTGACTTCCAGTTATTTACCTTTACTTTAATAAAATTTAAAATTTGGCATAGATTCAAAAAATACACTCCTTCCAGAAAATCGTTACGAAATTATTTGTGAAACATTTAGTGCTAGAGGAAAGAACAAAATCAAGTGTAAAGTCTGAATTTAAAAATACATACATTCAGCATTTTTCAATTTTTGTTACGGAGTAGAATAGGCTAACGGTAGAATAGGCTACGTGATGTCTTTAAAACTTTCTACTTTATTTATAGTCATTATCAATGCCGAGTACTGGAGTAATTAAATCTCCGTTTTAATTAACTAAACATTTAGTATAAATAAGTAGAATAAGCAAAAGTTTAAAAATTTCTACTGATTTATACTTTCTACTTATTTATTTTTAATTTCTACTTATTTAGCCGATTACTGGAGTAATTAAATCAAAATTTAGTATAAATAAGTAGAATAAGTAGAATAAGCAAACGTTTAAAACTTTCTACTTATTTATAGTCATTATCAATAGCGAGTACCGGAGAAATTAAATCACCATTTCAATCAAATCAACGTTTTTAACCAATTGTTAACCAATTAGGGGCAATGTTTTCCATTATCACGTAGGCCTAGCAATTAAATGAAATACCTAGATAGTTATCTTAGAATAGAATCAGGAGTATATTGTACACGAATGAGCAATAATAATAACAATTTAACACAGTCAAAACCAATAAAGAATGAAACAAAAAGAAGCCAAAACAAAATCATCATTATACGAAAATATAAAAAATCATCATAAATTCGAAAAAAGTTTAGGCCGGATTCGGTTTTCGGAATGTATGAAATGGAAAAAGTATCCAACAATTTTACAATTCTGATCAATATACAGACAAAACTTTAATTTTATATATAATTTATAATTATTTTGAAAATATATTTCAAAAATTGACTAATTGAATCACCCATTTAGATAGGAATGATGTTATTAAAGATTAAGGATATAATAGTTATTTATGTAACTAGGCAGCAAAATGGAATTTTTCTGACAAATGATTAAGTTAGCCTCCGAGCCGAAGGCGAGGTCAGGCTATGGAAATTAACTGCCGAGGCGAAGCCGAGGCAGGTAATTTATTAGATTGACTGCCGAGGCGAAGCCGAGGCAGGCAATATATAAATGAGGCAGAAATGTTTCCTTTGCTGCCTTGTTGCATACAATATTTTTCCTACTAGCGGCAGAAAAATTTTTCCTATGTTATTATTTATACTTTTACTTCATTCTATTTTATAAATATAATCTTTTATATGTATTTATATACCTTCTTTTTATAAATTTGTAATATTTTTAAGATAAATTGTTCAAATAATTTAGGTTAAAGATTGAATAAAACAATAGGTTGTTTGTTGAGCGGGGGGAGTGTAGTGTAGGTGGTTGTTGAAGCGGGGAATGTGGGCGTGGCTTAGCCTGGAAGAATCCTCAGCAAAACACGATTTTGCCGCCTAGGCAGTAAAATCGCATTTTGCTGCGTATTGCAAAGTTTTCTTGACACCTCAGAGAAATTACATTTTCATGCCTATAAACAGTTCAATAATGCGTAATTTTGCTGCCGCTAGTAGGAAAAAAATGTTAATGTTACTTTTTCAAAATAATTTTAACACTAATATTTATGCTTAAGTATTATTTATATTATTTAATATACTCTATTCTATTGGATATTCGAATACTAATATAATATATTAGCCATTTGCTAAATTAATAATTTGTTCAATTTAATATAAATTCAAACAGAATCCTTTTTGCTCAGAAAATTAAAAGTCGACAAAAAGATTCCTAGGTAAACAGATTTACCTTGATTAAAATCCCCAATGCTCACCGATAATTTAAGATAATTAGCTTCAAATCAATCATTTGTATAATAGAAAAACAATTAATTCACCGTCTGCACAGAAAGGAAAGAAGGTTTAATAAGATAAATGGTGGGGGTTTTAAGAGCGAAGGGGAATCTTGATGAGAACAGCGCCAAGGATTGCAAGGGCTTTGGGATGTCAATATGAGACACGAGCTGAATACCCCATTATCAAAGAGGTGACCTCTATCAAATTCCGATACCACCTCTCTCTTCCAGTTTCGGATTCAACTGCAGACTTGATTGAACCAATCACAATCATCTGGGTCCAAACCACAATCACATTCAACCCCCAGCTTTCAGAGCTCGCGTCGAAATGAGATAAGGAGTAAACACTTCTAAATTGCCAATTACTCGTGCTCTTTTTTTCCAAAATAAAAGGATAAAATACAATAGAACCTTTTAAAGTGAAGAGATTTATATCCGTTAGTGGTCTTTTACCTCTATTAAAATTAAAGGTTTTTTTTTAAACAACTCGTACAATTGTGATAAGGCTACAATATACTTTGTGTTATTAGAGGTTATATTACTTACAGGTAATCTTTTAGACACTAACTGTCCATCATATTGAACAATAAAAGGCTTTTTTTTATCAAAATTGGTTTCGCTGCATTTGTGTGACCGTTTACAAGTCTACGAAACCTTGCATCCTGGTGGTTTATTTGTTTGTTTAATAAAAACATTTTTATTTGTTTATCACATCACTTAATAGAAGTACATACTTTAGTCTTCACATATGTCTAAATTATTGCATCATTCAAGAAATTTCGTTTAAATTTCATTTCAAAATTAAATGTCCTAAATTAGTTACTTAATGTCAATATTTAATATTAAACACTTTAATTTGGCTCAAATTTACGCTTTAATAAAAGAATGAAACCCATTTTAATTTTCTAGAATTCCTAAATTTTTGTTTTTTAATTTGAATGCTAAGAAGAATCGTTGTGAAAATATGTAAAATATTAAAGTCTATATGCCTTCAATTTCAAACTGTAGACATACCAAGTTTGATTAGACCAAAGTTTCAAAAGATAAAGTTTTAATTTTAAATTATTACTTCTATTCTTTACTTTATCCAGTAACTCTACTATGCAAAGATAGAGCTTCAAGGTTTTTTGTACAGAATTTATTTTTTTTTTCCCTTTTTCTTTTCCTCACATGATCTCATGAATTGCTAAACAGTTAAAAAATATTTGTCATTTGTGTCCCGCTTGTGAATGACAAAACAAAAAACTTAAATAAATCTCTATTCTATTCATTAAAATAAATTTGAATACTAGCACGTGCAATTATATTCTTGCCTCAACTACTGCTCACTGATCAGTAATAAAATATTTGTTAATATTCGTGTTTTTTAGGAACCACATTATATATCTACTCGAAGTTATCATCAGTTTAAAGCGTGACTCACATCTATGGGAATTTTACTAATATATCGACATTTGACAAAAGTATGTTGAGTATTGTACAATGTTGTTGTCCAACGCATCCTGAGCATTGGTAAAATAAACATGTCTACCAAATTTAATCGAAATCGGTCGACATTTACTCAAGTTATCGTCACACGTTTCATAATTCGCGGACACACAGACCGACAGACATACACGAGACCAAAAATGTTCTCTGATGTCTGAAACGGATTTCTGTCCCGGAATTTTTAAAATCGGAGCATAAAGGTTTTCGTTCTCAAAAGTGAACACAATGCTTCCGTTACATTCATTAAGCTCGGAAGCAAAACTGGTTCCAAGTGGTTAAAGCTCTTGCCGTCAATAAACCTCTGGTACCCACACCGATCTGTTTCGAATTCCTTAAAGATGAGGTATAATACTCTGATGATTATATTCGAATGAATGTGAAAAGTAGCCATTTTCTCCAACATTTAATCACATAATATTGTGCTTATCAGGTCGTAAGAAACAAACACTAAAAAACATACACATATCCAAATTTGATCGAAATCAATAATGTAGATTTCGCTCTACGATTCAGCAGCACAAGCAGAACTTATATTAGCACTTTTTGAAAAATCACTCTTTTTGACTCAGAGGACCTTAAAACGTCGTGCCATCACACTATTTTCTCTTTATTGATATTGCGTGTATAAGAAAGTTAAAATGCAGTTTTTCACAACATACATATAAATAACATTTTTTACAGTAAATCTTATCAGTTTAGAACATTTATACAGTAGACATTCAAATATATGCAAATCCATTATCCTTTTTGTTAGAATGTATCCAGTTAATATAAATATATAATACAGCTTTTAGGACATTAATAACATATACCTGCTTAGGTTGAAGTTTTGTAGGTAATATACATACATAAAATATAGAAAGAAGGATTAACATAATATGCTTTTACCTACTTAACATGTATTTTTCCTTTCCTACAAGAATTTCGTAAAAACTGTATCTGCAAAGATATAGGAAGGAGCTTCCTATATGAAATTTTAATGTTAGCTTACGATTTGTATATGAAATTTTACTAAAATTCTCTTCCTCCTCAAATCCATAAATATTTTTGATCTGCACGCTAAAACAAATGTATAACTTAACTAAATCGGACTGTAAATTATGTCTCCTATTACCTTACATAGGTACTACATGTAAAAATTTCGTATACTTTAATGATTTTGAGCATTTGCAACCTACTACTATCGTAAAATTTATTTAATTTCCCCCTTTTTTAATATGCCAAAATTGTTTTGTTATAAAGTATTTAGCAACATATAAAAAGGGTAAAAAATTATCTGGAACTATCTAGGTTACTTTCGACAAACCATCCAAATTTCATAAAATTCAAATAAGTATTAATTTGTGAAGATATTAGGTGTTGTAACATGACAATGTTTATGTCATGTCAATAATTATGTTTGTGAGTTAAATATATTCTTGGTTATACTGAAGCTTACAGCTTATTATATTGGCGACGAGGAGAAAAGAAAATATGCCGAAAGAGAAGGGATGACTGGGAACATCAACCAGGATGGATCAGAATGTTGATTTGATATCTCGGATGGGCAAGTTTACCTTCTCGGAATTTATCGATGGGGAGTGGAACTGGGATGACTATATTGACCAGTTTGAGAGGATGTGTAGGGTAAAAGGGTTAGGAGGGGACAGTGCCAGAGAGGAGGAGATAAGGCGGGAGTTATTATTAGCTTATGTGGGACCAAAAGCATTAAGATCAATAAAAAAAATTATTTGATTTCGGAAAATATCGACGAGCGGACGTATAACGAATTAAAGGCTACGTTTAAAAATATTTGTAAACCAAAAGTCACTATTTTCGCGGCAAGGATCGCTTTTGAGAGAACCATCAGACTAGAGGGGGAATCTTTTGTAAAATTTGCTGACAGGTTGAGAGAATTAAGCATGCCATGTAAATATGGTCCCAATGTTAATGAAAGATTAAGGGATAGGTTTGCTGCAGGAATAAACTTTCAAAAATTCGAAATCGAGATTCGACAACGATGGCCAGAGGGGGTGGATGAAACAGGGAAGGTGACGTTTCAAAAATTATTTGATTTAGCATTAACAATAGAAAGAGCGGAAGTAGAGGTTAACACAAAAAAATTAACGTTGGTAGAAGAGGACGGTAATATTTTTAAAATTTCAAATAAACAAGATAGAAATAATTGTAACAATGAGAATAAATGCGGGTGGTGTGGCTATGAACCACATGAATATAGAAAGTGTCCAGCTAAAGAGGCTGTTTGTAGGGGCTGTGGATCTAAGGGACATTTTTCGAGGGTTTGTCGTAAGGCAAAAAAGAAGGTGGTTGTTACGGTAGGGTCAGATGATACAAAATACATTGCAGAAAGGGAAAAGAAAGAAGAGTATGAGGATGAATTCCGGGGTGATAAGGACTCTTTCATTCAATCAATTCGCAAGATCGGGAAAGATTCAGCTAGGGCTTCAATAGATACGCACGTGCTTCCAACATTTGAGGAATTAACAGCCAACCTTGCTGGAGGGCAAAGTTACACGGTGATCGACCTCAAGGATGCATACCTGCAAATTGAGGTGGACGAAAGTTCTATGAAATACTTAGTCGTAGTAACACACCAGGGATACTACAGGTATAAGCGAATGCCATTTGGAATCTCTACTGCCCCTGCGGTGTTCCAAAGATATATGGAAAGAGTTCTTAAAGGGATACCAGGAGTTGGTGGGTTGCTCGACGATATAATTATAACTGCACCTGGTAAGTAAGAGCAGCTAAATCGATTGCGGGAGGTTCTAAAACGATTAAGATCTTATGGGTTAAGGGCAAAAGTTAGTAAGTGTCGGTTTTTTCAAAATTCAGTTACATACCTGGGACATCAAATAGATCAGAATGGAATCCATCCAACAGCTAAAAAAATCGAAGCTATTAAGAAAATGCCAAGGCCAAAAAACACAAGTCTACTAAGGACATTTCAAGGACTAGTAAATTATTATGAAAGGTTTGTACCTCACCTACACGGGCTCTGTAAAGACCTCCACAGGTTAACAGGTACACGGGTCACATGGAAATGGACGGAAAAAGAAGAGGCAACATTTGAGAAAGTAAAGAATGTATTAACTTCTTGTGCCTTATGAAGTAACAAAGCAAATCAAAATAGCTTGTGATGCCTCAGAAGATGGGTTAGGTGCTGTTCTCATGCATACAATGTCAGACGGCTCGGAAAGGCCAGTTGCATATGCCTCACGTGTACTATCCGTCGCAGAAAAAAATATGCACCTATAGACCAAGAAGCATTAGCTTTAGTTTACGGAGTAAAAAAATTCCATCAGTATATCTATGGAAAAGAATTCATCCTGGAAACGGACCATAGGCCTCTGGAACGACTATTCGGAACGGATTGAGAACTTTCAAAGGTCGGTAACAATCGGTTAGTACGTTGGGCATTAAAACTGTCAGAATATCAGTACAAAATCAGGAACAAATCAGGAAAAGAGAATGTATGTGCGGACACGTTATCAAGATTGCCACAGAATGAGAAGGAACCAGAGGACCAGGGCCGGATCTAGGTACCGCCAGCCCCCGCGGTGCGGGGGGGCCCACGGTCCCAGGGGGCCCAGTCAGAGTTGTTGAAAAATATTTTTTTACAAAAAAAAAGGCAAGAAGAATATTGTGCTCACTGGCGTAGCTATGGGCCCGAATTGCGGGCGGGCTCCCGGTGCCAGGGTGCCCCAAATAAAAAAAAAAAAAACATGAAACTTATATCTTTGTACCGCAATGTCCGCGAGGGCCCCTTTAGAGAATAATTAAATTTAACTTGGAATTATACTCATATAATATACCTTTGTCAGGGGGATTCAGTGCTGAACCCAAATCGGTGGTGTTGGTATTATTAAAAAAAAAATTTTTCTTAAAAGTTGTATGTCTCATTCTCATTGAGTAGAATAAGTTAGAATTGTTCCCGTCAAAATTTCAATTTTACATTTGAACGTTTACACGAGCATAGCTAAAATGAACATGTCTTCCACATGGGTAAACTTTGGCTCAAGGATCTTGTAATTAGTAGCATAACTACGTGCCCGAATCGCGGGTGGACCCCGATGCCAAGGGGCCCCCAAATAAAAAAAACATGAAATTACAATCTAGGGGCCCCTTTAGAAAAAAATAGAATCTAACTTAAAAAAATACTTCTATACTAATTGTCAGAGGATCCCATTCAGTTCTGAACGCAAATGTTTTTGTTTTTTTTTTTCTCATCAATTTTTTTTGGCGAGGGGCCCCTATGCCCTTGCTAAGTTTGGGAGGGCGGCCCTTCTATAAGGGCTCCAAGGGGCGGCCCTTCTATCTTTGTACCAATGTCGGTAGAGGCCCCATTAGAGCATAAAAAACTTGGAACTATACTTCTATACTATGGTAAACGGACATTCAGTTCTGAACGCAAATGTTTTTTGTTTTTTTCTTATGAATTTTTTTTGGCGCGGGCCCCTAATGTCCGAGCTAAGTTTGGGAGGCAAAGTTCGCAACTGAAATTAAACAGACACAAATACAAAACTTAACCAACAGTACATATGTATTATGTATTTGAAATTCGTCCCCACCAAACATCTTTTCCTGCTAGGACAAACTTGTCCTCAAAATTCTTAAAACTCATCTTTTTGCTCTTAAATTTTAAAAAATTTTCCGGGGGTGGACCCGGACCCTCCGCCGTTAATTGTTCAAAGGGGCCCAGATGCTAAGTTAAGTTCATCACTGATTGTGAAGAACATAAAATTATTCCTAATGTGTTATGAGTCATGAGTCATGAGTATGGAAGTTTGAATATTAGGGTTTCATTTAGTTACTTCGATTTTTTTTATCTTATTGAATATGGTCAATGTTAATTTATAGGAGAGAATCTGACAGACAAATCATATATCATATTGACATACTGATAATAATATTTTTTACTAGTAATGCAACTTTTGTAAAAAAAATAAATAAAATCTATTTTAGCAAAAAAATTATATTATGTTATATTTTATATTATATAGCATACAAAATGTAAAAGAAGGTTTTTTAATGATAGGTACTTACCATCTACAAAACTACTCAATTATTTCAGGTTTTTTTTTTTTTTTTTTAGCCCATCTTAGTTAAAAATCAAAATTCGTCCCCACCAAACATATTTTCCTCTAAGGACAAAATTGCCCTTAGAAATCCTTAAAACTTATATTTTGGTAATAAAATTTTCAAAAATTTTCCGGGGGAGGACCCCTGGA
>KZ651063.1:154570-175937 GCA_001010745.2 Gerris buenoi
AAAATATTAATTGTAGAGAAGACTTAAGTGCTATCAAACCAAAAAGTCGTTGATTACTAAGTTAAATGTCTTCTTAATACAAACAAACCCTAATCCATCCTTCATTTTTTCATACTCACCCTCTAATTCTGCCAATTTCTTATCGGTAACACTCATTACTAAACCCTTGGGACACACATATAAATATTTTTGTTTCGTTTATTACTTAAGATTTATTTTTTCCTATCCCATTTATGTAAACTTGCATATTTTATTTGTTAAAAAAAAATTATAATAAAAAAAACTTATGAAAAAAATGAGTAAAAATCACATTACATGTTATCATAATTACTGTGGGACGTAACACTCATTACGATTTTTAAAATCAAAATTTTTTGAAGCTTGAAATTTTCACCCTATAAACAATAAAATGACCCTGATTAACTCTATAATATACAGACATCTGATCAATAAACCTAAAGGTTTTTTTAGTTTTCATTAATATTAATTTTTTTAGTTCCAATAAAATTGTAAAATATTGGGACAGAAAAGGTACATTTCATTTGAAAATGACCCAAATATATATTTCATATCAGGTATAGTAAAATTTAAATTTAATTCAAATTATAATTATTATTAATTACGGGAAACAAAAATTACGGAAAATTCAGTCAAAGTATAATCGTAGAGAACACGGTGTTTCTCTACAAAACCCACGAATTTAACGTTAAAAGCCTCCATGATGCCAACCCGCAACACGTGATATATTGCAGTGAGTTGCTTCCTTGCTGGTCGTACGTGCTGGATGTGTGAGCCGCCTCCCTATCGTTCCGTTGGAGGGTCCCCACTCCTTTACCTAGGAAGCAACAGGGTGGCGGTACCGTATCGCTGCTGCACTGCAACGTATCGCCCCGTGTGCGGACGGCCTTATTCATCTCCTTTCTGGCCACCCAATATATTGCAGCCTTGCTGAACCATCTGTCGCTAGATTTTAAACTAGTTTAATGTTTACGTTTGAGTGGGAGAAAAGTTCCAGAAATAATGTTGAAAGCCGATTACTTAAAATAGCAAAAATGTTGTGATTTGTTCCTTTCCTCTCACTTATCCCTGTCATTTTTAATCGTAATGAGCTAATGCTGAACCATATTCTTTGCCCTTGTACCCTTTTATGTTAAAAAAATTTCTCTTTATAACCACATTTATTTCCGTAACTTCATGTTCACTGCAATCTTTTGATTTAAATACTGATAAAAATATAAATTTATACAGCATTATGCGCAAATGTATTTTATATGAAAAGGTTCAATTCGACTTGAAGTGACATGGAATCTTGTTTGTTAAATGTGAATCCTACCTCCACAAGTCTAGTTAGACATCCTTCGAAATTTCTCGCATGAAATATTCGTGAGACGAATATATTAATTTTATACGCAATATGAAATAAGAAAAAAAAATATAAAAAAGCTTTATATCCTTTCTGGCAGTTTTAGAGTTTAATGTTAACTTAATTAATACTTTTTAATATTAGAGTAGAAATAGTATTAAAATCTCCTGCATAAAGTCGTTAAAATGTTTAATACAAAAAATTAGTCGCCATAATTAAACCATAATAATTTAATTAAAATAGTATTGATGCTAGGCATAGTTGGTAATAAAATATTTATTTTCTATTATCGGATAATTACAATGTAAAATCGTAAATTTGCATTAATTTTACTCATTTGAGAAGAGATTATTTATTAACATGTTTAATTTAATAACAAACCAAGGGTTTGCAATACTAGCGTGTAAATACCAATTCAATTGCTTTCGATTTTAATTAAGTTTGAAATATTTTTTATCAGACAGATTGCACTGACGCGAAAATGGATTTTGCATGAATGAATATTTCTCAAAGGGAACATACATTTTTTCAATTATCGTCTTTTGTGTGACCAATTACAATGCCCATATTGAAAAACTTTACATAAATTTTACATAATTTCTTTGTGTTATGCAACAGTTATAAATATCCTTTATGCATAACAATTATAAATTGTCTGCCACTGCCAATTAGTGTGGCACATCACATATATCTTTCTCACTTCGTATTATTGTGTTAGATCTATTTTGATTTCCAGTTCAGCCACATTTATATTTTGACGTTTGGAAATGATATTGAATCATCTGTGGGCTACTTTCGACAAACCGTCTAAATTTCTTCAAGATCGGCTGAGTGTTTTAAAAGATATAGGTGTTAATAAAGAAAGATTGTGCTCGTGAGGAAGTGAAGGTTATGCGTGCAGAGAGATGAAATTACCATGAGTCCAACATTGGGCTAACTATGACCTTCTAGCCAAATTTCATTACAATTAAAAGAGTATGGTGGTTCATGCAAGACGTTATAAAGTTTCCTTGGTCTCTAAAAAAGACTTTCTTTCTAAGGTAAGGTCAAGAGTAAAAGGTATTTTACTGCTTGTTTATTTATGGGGCAAAGTTAAATCGGTGTTTTGTTTGATTTTTCATTTCTTCTTCCTCATAAAAATTCAAACTCTAAGACTCTTGCTTTTGCGGTAGCAGAAAAACCTATGAATTTAATATAATAAATAGAAGTTTCAACTTTGAACGTAAATTTTTTTCATGCAAAATAGTTACAGTAGAAAATCCGGCAACATTTCTTGTAAGCGGGGAATACAACGGTTGCTTCGCCCTACAAACCATCTAAAAAGTAATTTCTCCTCCCAAAACGACGTAATCAATCAAGATAATGGACTACAGGATCCGGCAGACACCAGACTTGGCTCCAAGCTAAGGAGACAAGGGATAGAATATGCAAAATAGGTTTATTTAGAGTTGAATAACAATCATCATTTATCTATGCATTAATAGCACAGGATCGTATTCCCAATTCATTTTACAACTGCCTATAGGAAACATTTCACTGTTTAATTTGTTTGAGTGCACAGTGCCCACGAGTTGACGACTTATTAAAGTGCAAAGCCGATCTTAATTCTAATTCAAAATTTATCACGATACTAACTGTGAAAGCATTTGCATTGGACTCTCCAGCGACCTGCGTATTTTCTTATATACTGAAACTGAATCATTGAACTACTCACTACTTCTCATAAATTCCAAATATCTAATCTATAAATTAATAAGCTTTCAATTGAAATGAACTCAATAATGAAATTTAAATGAAATTTAAACATTATTAAAATGAATTTAATAATGTTCGAGTTTTTATGTGCAGTAGGCAGATGAATTTACGTATAGATTATTCTTGCGTGGCTTTTCGTTACCAATAAAACTGTATTCTTCAAAAATTGGAGGAAATATTATTAATTAATTAATAAGATAATTTGTGAAAAACTAATTAATTGATTAATTTGTGAAAAACAACGTTTGATTTTAGATAAAACTTATTCTTTTTTAGATAAATAAATTAAGATAACAGAAAAGACTTTTGGTAAAATAAATAGAAGTATTTCTTTGTTTAAAGCTTAGACCATATATACATAGACACGCCCCGTCACTCACTCAGTGAGACCAACATCTTCCTTGGGCTATGACGTCACGAACGGTCAAGAATTACCACTTTGACATAATAAGATAAACAAAGAATAAATAAAAAAACAAGCGCACCAAACAAAACTCTGATGTTGACAGTAGAAGGACTCCGCGTGACGTCACACCCGGTCAAAACGACAAAACATGTTGGTCTCAGGATTGTATAAGGCAGATAAAGGGAATGGTGGGTCTAGGTATATACATGGTCTAATGTTTAAAGTTACTATTTAGTTGACGTCTTAAAGACAATGTGAATTTCTACATGTTTTTCCCTAAAAAAAAAAAAAATTAAAGAGACAATACACTTTTAATTATTCTTACTATCCCAATAAATAATAAAGCAAACATATTTATTTATGTCCATATTGGTATAAATAGGCTTCTTACAAGCTACACTATTCTTCTACTAACTACTCCCTAGAAAAACGTAAGAAATTTTTGAAAAACTTAAGGTCTGATTTTAGATAAATAAATTAAGATAACAGAAAAGACTTTTGGTAAAATAGATGGAAGTATTTCTTTGTTCAAAGTTGCCATATAGTTGACGTCTAAAAGACACATTAATCAATGTCTCTAACAGATACAAGATACAAGTTTCTTGATTCATGACTCTGTTCTCTTGACTTCCTCGAAATCTCCTTCTTGCAAATTTACCTCCGCTTCTCCTTAGTTTGCCTTCAAAGTTTTTTTTATCTGCTATTTAAGTTGGCATAAATAAAGCAATAAATAATAAACAATACATTCTTTAATATTTATCTCCACTCTAAATTATAATTATATTTTATACCTAATATGGTTTATCGCTTAAAACCAAAATGGTTTAAAAGATTTATTATTTAATTTACCGAAAGTAACAGTAGTGCTGTGATAATTCTGAAGAAATAAAATTATGTATGTCTCTGATTTAAAAAATCCAGAATTTAAAATGTACAGAAATTTTTGATCTCGCATCTGTCTGTTGTTTAACATTTTTGCGAACTAAGAAACCTTAATAACTACTTGTCCGAAATTATTTAAATTTGGATTAGCCTAAACTTATTATTCCCATAAGTTTCAACCTTCTGGACCCATTTCTTCCACATGCGCAGATACTTTTTTTCATTACCACCTATGGAACAAACAATTATGTTTAGATATTTACATTGAGCTATTTATTTAATCGAATATTTAATTAAGTTTCCAACAATACTACTAAAACATAGATAAATTTCATAATATAAATAATACAAAAGAATTTTGATGATTGAAATATATTTACGATTTAAATATCTGGCGTTGCAGTGTCATCAAGATCTATCGACCCAAGCTTTATGTTTTATTTATTCGTCGAGCACTAGAATTTTAGACGCCTTGAGGCCAAAATAGATTTGCACTCCCAGTGGATTAGTAGTCCTAAGGGATCGGTTTCACACCAGCAAACTACTTAATACTGTGCCAACATTACAGCTTTATAAAAATGTAATAGACAAAGAAACTTAGTAGACGAGTCCCTTGATGACATTGATGCATATAATGCTTTTTTTTGCTGAATATTAGATTGCTAAGACGCATAAAATTATCCACACAAAGCCATTTTTTACATGCGATATGAATGGTTTAACATTATTAGCCAAAATTATCCTAGTGTTACGGTTGATCTTAATAGTTATAGTTTTAAATTCTTTTTATCACATAAACAGTATTATAGAGGATTGTTGATTTAATAAGATAATTAATTGGTTGCACATTATGTACCTCTGCGGCTGTATGGCTTAAAAGTAAATTCCTAGTACAATATTCTTATTTTGGAGCTAAAGTGGGTTAACCCTTGGCTTAGGTCAGTACAGTTAAAATATAAATAATTCAGAATATTATATACCACTTCGGATTGCCATTTGGATATTTTGTGGCCGAATTTTCGTATGCTGTATAGGACTGAAAAAAAAGTGTAAAAATCTTTAATTATGGAAAAAGTCCTTTATTCATATTTTTTAACTAACATAAAACAAACTTTAAGAAAAACAAAAAGGCTAAGAAGTTGATATAACTTTGGATAAGCCTTTTTCGAGAGGGGTAAAAATTCTTTTAAATTACAGATGCCCAAGTGATTTCTTCTAAATTCATATTTGAACAGTCTGAAATATTTTAAAAGGCGGGAATGGATGAATGCAATGTCCTTTGCAAATCACTGTTGAACTTTGAGTATTCTTCTTTTTATGTAGAGAAAGTGAAAGACCCCAAATTTCTGACATTGTCACATTGTTGACGTTGATATTATTGAAGATGTCTTTCAGGTTCAACTATGGACCAGAGACCATCATATATTTTTCCTACAGTTGACCGATAAAGTGGTTGTTATCGCACTCAAAATAGTACGCAAAACAGCAGATTCCTGCACTTTCTACTTTACCGCACTCCTTTTACTTTACCGCACTCATTTTACTTTATTGCACTCCAGTATTCTAACTTAAGAACAAAAATAACTAAAATCTAACCAAAGAGTAAATAATCCAAATTATAATAATATTAACAAGATAACAAGTACTTGCCAGCAAGTTACTAAAAGGGATTCTTCGGTCATAACAATTCATTAGTTCAATATTATAATTAATTTTTTTTTTAGCAAAAATATGTGCATGAAGTTTCAATTTTAAGAAACAAAGTGTGCATGTATTATCCTTTACTATATTTGGTTCTATTCGGGGTAAAATGGCCGCTATTTTGGAAACACGATTTATTGTTGGGAACCAAATTTCAATACCTTTAAAATGATACCCAACTTTGAATTTTCAAATACATACTTTTTTACATCATCTCCCGCAAATATCATTGGACCAAAGAGATGCATATTTTTGTATTTTTGAATTTTTTAGGACCTATCCTAATGGAGTAATGCAGGGAGGGGGGTAAATTTTGGATTTGTTTTAATTTTTTTTTTTTTGGGGGGGGGGAGAGGGTAAAATTGCCGCTTTTTTGTAAGCGCAATACATATTTGTAATCTACATTTCAATACCTTTGAAATGATACCCAACTTTGAAATTACAAAAATATAAAATATTGCGATCTATTCGCAGTTGATCGCAGATCGCAGAAATCTGTACTGTTTAAGTGTGCAATGGTTTTTCTGTTTTTGGGCAAAAAAATTTGTTGAAAAATATAATGTGCAACTCGAGCTTAAAGTGTCTCTGCTCCACTCGAGAACCCTTTCCGACCTCGCTTGCGGCTCGTGCGTAAATATTTCTCTCGAGAGCTGCAAAGTGCCACTTTGCGCACTATTTGCACAAATAACTATTTATATACTCTAAAAGAAACTAAAGTATTAAAATAAGAAAGAAAACTTCATGGAGCATGCCAAAGATTTGTGTAAAAGGAAGAATGACGGATAAAATAAAAGTAGACATAAGCGTAAAAATAACTAATGAAAGGAATGTAAAGAAAATACAGGAAAGAAATATTAAAGAGGTTACATTTTTTTAAAAAAAGAGCCTTGAAAAAATTGAAGTTTAAAAAATTTAAGAAAAAGAATAAAGAGATGCAGAGGAAGGAAAGTTAAGAAATAAATCAGACGAGTTCGTCGTGGAGATTTTCCATGCCGCAAGAATACCAATTATTATTAGAATTATTAGATTATAATAAAAGTTTAGCTCAGAAAATCATGAGGAGAGTAATTCTTGAGTGGTGATATATCTCAATCACAAGCCGAACCTCCACTTTCTCACTTTGCTCACTCATTTTAAAAGGATAAAGAGGTAAGTGATCACAAAGCTAAATAATTCAGTTTGGCTGAAACTAAATTTAATACATAAATCAATAAAGTTAAAAGAATAAAAAACATAAAATATGAAGAGGGAGGATAAAACTATTAAACAAAGAAAAATATTTCACAAAGGGGAGTTTTTAAGTTTATCGCAATATTTAATATTCTGTACCTATTCTCTGCACTAATCTTTCTTTATATAACCTAACTGCACGTTATTTACCCATAAAGATATCCTATCCTTTCTTATTACAAGCTTTTAATATTTGTGGTCGTCAAACCTTGTTAGCGTTACAATATCGATTAACACCTATTAGGAAATTCTAGAATATGATTGATATGTAATCCATCTAATTATAGTAATTGTTAAGTATAAGTTGTTATTTTTACCCTGATATAGGAAAAAAAAAAACAGTTTCGAATCGATACTAATAACTAATATTTTTATTTACTTTGACTAATCCTTCTGCTCGCATATGTGCTACTGTGTTGTTTCTAGGGTCCAAAGGCAAAACGAGGACCTTCAAACATTCCTAGGCTTGTCTGTCTGTCTGTAATGCACCTGATCTCCGAAATGACCCAACTTACATATTTGAAACATTGCAGCTGTGTTATGTGTAATAACCCAAACACAGGGAAATTATAGGGTAGATCTAAATACTCCCTCAAAAACTAGGGGTTGGAATTTTATTACCATATAGCATAAAATTTTATTATCATCATCATATAGGGGTGTTAAATGAAAGAGGAGGACGTCATGAATGCAAATATTATTTTTGACTTGGCTTTTGTACCAATTCATATTTGGGCCATGTGTCCTTGACAATCGCTTTTTTTTTAGTCCTCCCCCCCCCCCTCATCATTTTTAGGGTTTTGTTGGTAAAACCAAAAAAAGAAACCCTTATAGTTTCGTTCCTGAGTTCCTGTGTCTGTCTGTCTGTCCCTATGTACGGTTCCAATAACTTCAATCAAAAGAGATAAAAACATGAAACTTTCCTGTATTAAAGATTGTTTTGACGCGTGCACAGGAAAAATATAGAGAACTCAAAAGACAATTGTTCATATATTAATATCGTAGAAACGTATTTGGCTAAAGTCTTAAAATTTGTTTCATTGTAATTGTCTTAGTGGTTGTTGGGGTAATAAAAATTCATATAAAGGCGTGTTTTTGACGTCTTTATAATAAATGGTTCATGTGTTATAGCTAAAACAAACTTTTAAATTACTCGTACCACCATCTTGATATGGCTGGGCGGATTGTGCTGGTTAATGAACTCTCCTATTTGTTAAATTGCGTGCGGATCTCTTGTGTGAGCGAATACTTGTCCAATTAATTTTACTATAAACGTCTCAATTTCGCTGTCTGACTTTTATTCGTTGATTAAGTTTCAAAATCAAAAGTAAAAACAACTATGTAATTTTTTTGGAAAATCCTGGACAAATAATTAGGGGATAGAATAATACATAACACTATACTGTGGAATTTTAAGATAAAGTAATCGTGCGGAAAAATTGGGTGAAAGAAATTAATTAAAGTGGATCGAATAAAATCAAAGATAAAAATAAATTGATGTCCCAAAAAATGAAAAAAAAAAAACTAAAAATAAAATGAAGAGAGAAATAGGATGGACTTATATTAAAGATATATTACGATAACAAGGAAATAAAAGAAAGAATTAAAAAGGAAATGAAAGACATGGCAGGACTAGGATGGGAAAAAAACAAGAAATGTTTGTTAGCTAAGGATCATAAATTATTGCGAAGAAAGGTCCGATAAGAAAAGGAGATCTAATAAAAGAATGAAGGAGAAAAGAAAGTTATTTGTTACGATATAATTGTAAGAGTAAAAGAAAAATAATAAAAATTTAAGATGGGAAAAAAATAATGGAGTAAAGCTTAATTAGTGAAGCCGTACTCCCAATACATGGCTAAACCAAAGCCAAATTACAATATGGAACACATACAATATACGTTCTACATGCAATACAGAAAATCTGCCCCACAACTGACAATAATATATTTATATAATAAAATAAACTTTATCGTGCACATAACCACTTCGTCTAGAGTTTTTCATTTTGTTAATTTTATGTGTTATAAAAAAAGTGTGGTGTCACGGGACACCGTTTAGAAACCAAGTTCCTTGTGCTTTTCATTAAATATAAATTATAAAATCACACTAGTAACCATACGATGCAAACTACTTATACTTGGTGGGATTAAAAAAGAGGTAAAATTAGAAGTAACTAACTGTTTGTACTTCGAGGAATTAAGGGGAAACTTAAAAGGAAAGCATTATTTGAAGGGAGAACGTCAGATGTCGGTAAAAACGTTGTTTTCTTTATTTTAAACGTTTAGGTCTGCTTTAATAAATTGAGCAATCTTTATCCACTTCATAGCGGCGTCGGTGTTGGTTTTACTAAAAACAAATTAGTTTGTCTCATTCAATAGAGTTATCATCTCATTAGAGTTATTAGTCTCATTCAATGAAGTTATACATTTTTTCCCCGACCTAAAAATCCAATTTTGCAATTGAAGCATACATTACGGGAGCGTTGAGCGCGAACGCTTGGACGGATAAACGTTGGCCAACGAACATGACCTGGATAATGGTAAAATGAACATGTGTACCAAATTTCAACTAAATCGGTGATCTTTTACTCAAGTTATCATCATCGGTTGATTTCGTGACGGTCATTTTTTTCGGATTCACTCCTGGGCTGAGACGCTGTAACGATGCCATAAGGAACTTCGATCCAAAAATCAGCAGTATAAATAATTCGGCATGGAACCCAATCTTCCGCCTTTAACTAATTGCTATCGCTATCTGATTTAATTCCTCGGAAACTCGATCGAAACCATCATTATATCAAATCCATCTATATACATAGTTATATTATCATTAAACACTATTTGTTTTTATATCATTCTAATAATTATTAGTTATTATTTTTTATTTAAAACAAAAAATAATTGCTATAAATAATTATTTAGAACTGTATATAATTATAAGGAGTTACTCAGTGATCAGACATAGATTATATCTATCAGACATAGTGATTTTTATTTTCAGGAAGTAAACAAATTTTGTAGTATTGCTACAACCGTAGAAATTACCATTTCATAATTTTATCGATAATATTAATAATTATACTTAAATAAATATCACTTGCAGAAAATATGATTTTTCTGAACATGTATGCCAAATTTCGTTAAAATCAGCCCAGAAGTTTAGGCTCCTGGCGTCTGCACAGACTGAAGGCAGATAGAAGACAGACAGAAATGTTTAAAATTATTTTTTTTAGCTCAGGGGACATCAAAACGAGAAAATCCATTAAAAAAAAAAAAATCTTAAAATCAAATTCTCGTTCCAACACAATACTTTTTCTATATATAAGAAAGTAATAAATAGGTACAGTACAATGGAACCCCTTTTACCCTAAATCTCTACATAAATTTAATACGTTGAAATTCCTAACATTGATTAAGTAAGATGACCCGACAAAAATTCAGAGAATGGAAATATAAAGTAAAAACGAGATTCCAGAGGCACTCTTGAAAGAGAAGTTCGTAGAAATAAGGCTGTCAGACTTGTTACACTTGAATGCATCGATTATAAAACACACCCCAATTTTTATGATGCACAAACGGGGAATAAAATGTGCCTTTTATTCGAAGCAATACGGTATCTTTTATATAATCGAGTAGTGTCCCGACGGGCGACGGCGACGGGCAACGACTCACCTCTAAATTATTTATAACGTTAAAAATTGATTAGCCATAAGCTGAGATTGAACCAGTGACCTCCTGTGCGTCTGGCGAAAACGCAACCACTAGGCCATGCCATTGTTATGAAACTCCATGCATTAAACCTATTATTCTGCCCGTTGCCACGGGCATAACGGCTAGTATTGATGAATTGAATGTGTATACTGCATTCTTTATTGTTTTTGTTTTTTTTCTTTTGGGTTTTAGTCCCGATCAACTGCCAGGGTTATTACTTATTATTATTATTATTATTCTTTATTGTTATTAGTGATATTTGTTCTAAGAAGCTGCAGTATCCTAGTCAAAGATAATATTTATCTGGGAGCAGAGAACTAACTATAAATATAAATATACTAAACAAAAAACAGCTTTTTATAATGGTTTTAACACGTCTACGTCGTTTATCCATAAAATTTAATTTTTATTTTTTAATACTTACTTTTTTATTTTATTTTCTTGGTTATTTAGCTGCAGAGCCATTAATAACCCTAGTTTTTTTTTCTCACACTCGAATCTACTTAAATAATAAGTATTCTGATAATTCTTCTTATCCGTCTTCTGGTCAGATAAATGGAGCATTCACCAACTGAATTGATTTAAATGAAGTTATGTATAAGTCTTCAGAAGAATCAGATCCCGAAGTGAAATCATTAAATTAATTTTACTTTTAAAATTAAAGCTTTGTCTCTCTGATAACTTTTAAATGAAAGAATTGTTTATATTTCTCTAAACAAGTTCAACGATTTTAATTAAATGTTTCGAGAAACTGTTAATTAACTCGGTAATTACTAATTGTATANTTTATTCTTGGTTTGTTTTGTTTTGTCTTCCAGGGGTCGCCCTGAGGAAGATATATGAATTATATCGAAACGTTGGCAGCCTAGAATAGCCTAGAATAGCCTTCTCCCAAGTTATTGACTTATTTAAATATATATATATATATTTAAAATAACAATATTTAATTATTTTATATTTGCTAACAATTATTGTCTTATGGTTTAGTAACCATATATAGTATATAGTGTTAATATTCATTAATTACTTAACATATTATAGTTGATATTTTTTAGTACATTAATATCTTAAAAATATACGGTTTTAAATACATTAATATATTTTACGTATAATTTCTATTGGTTTATATCTGTGATATATTTTATTTATTCATAGATCTGATTTCAATTTTACTTATAGCACACAAAAATTGATATTAATGTACTTAAATTTATATTTTTTTATATATACTTTTAATTGTGTACTTATAATATACGTGTAGCTATAAAATACATATTTGTTTAGAATATATACTAAACAAAGCAATCGAAGAAGGTCCGTGATTTGATCAAATTGCTTTTAATTCATTTTGCATGGACACCTTTTTGTATGAACCTGTATTATATATGTATGTATATACAATATAAACAGTAATCAATTTAGGTAAAATTAACAATTATTGATTAATATTATTGTTAAGATAAATAACTAAAAAAGAATATTTCAAAAATCGTGAATTCCATATATTATACGTATTTTATATTACGTAGTTTTCAACCATGCTTTCCTTAAAAATTATAAATTAAATAAGACCAAATTATTTGATAGTTAATACGTACGCGATGTATCGTGTTTATGCTGGTTTCGGAGATAGAAGACGGGCTTGCTTTGCTCACGTGAAGCTGGTAGAAGACTAACTCGGGGTAGAGGCCCGCAAAACATTTCCCCCCTAAACTCCCCCGCGTTCTATATACTCTTTTATTCGCAGAGTGTGCGCACAACGACCAATCTAACCGCTCGCGAACATTCACTTTAGCGAGTTGTCTTCTGAATTAAACTTTTCGTTTCCTGAGAGAAATTGTTCCTTGAAATAAAATCATCATGTAAAATTCATTAAAAATTTCACATTAATATTTAAGAAGAATAGAAGTTATGAGGTAACAAGCACCTAAAGTTACATGTGAAAGGAGAATACTTCTTTCTTTGAATTCATATTAAAGGAAGGGTAAAGAATTATAAAAATTTATTCCACTATTGGGTATCAAACCATGTATCCCTGTTGACACTCAAATGCCCTAAAAAACACAGCTACGGAAGAATAAAATTCTTATGGGATTAGAGAGAAGCGTAAGAGAATATATGTTTGTTATTGGAATGATAGATAGCTATAGAACGACTTGCTTGCTATCATTTGATTTTCCATATCCACATGTTGCAAATGAATTGTAAAGATAAGTTGTGTTAAGATAGGATTGTGTTGGAATATGGAGTCATAAAAGGATTTGTATCCCATACAAATCCTTCTAGGGCCTTTAATTAGAGGAGACTTTAAGGCCATTGTGAAGGGTAGTTTAAAGTCTAAAGTCAATTGAAAGATGAGTGGGATATTCTTCTTTGGATCTTGGACGTATGGGACAGGATAGGAGTTTGATCGAGTTTCAATTTCTTATTCCTATATTGGCTTAATTATCGTGTTACAAATTAATAGTTTGCTATGAATGTTGAGTTTGTGTAAAAATAGCGTTTGTTGCAGTAGTGTAGTTTATTATTTTTTGTGTAGTGTGTCCAAGTTACACGTCGGTTTAGGTTTGATCATCAAAAAAAAAGCACATCTTTAAGACAAATACGTAATATATGTATATATCAAATTTGAATAAAAAACATAATTATAATAAATGGATTGCTATTAAAAGACGTGTGAGAATATGCTTGAAGAGAGTTAATAGACACATTCTCATTTAGGTCGTCTAGATTCATCGGGTGACATTTTTACTTTCTCATATAAAGAGAAAGTATTGTGACGGCGCGAAAATTCGATTCTGAGATTTTGATGGATTTACACGTTTTGAGGTCCCCTGAGTCCAAAAAAGTGGTTTTTAAAAAATGTCTTTCTGTCGTCTGTGCAGACGCCTCGAGCATTAACTACAGGGCTGAATTCGACGAAATTTGGCATACATGTTCAGAAAAATCATACCCCGAGGCGAAATCGATAAATGAATTTTAGCTCCAAATTCGGGGGGGGGGGGGGGGTGCTACCCCCAAAAACGTAAAAAAAATATTTCTCGAAAACGGTTCCGACGATTTTGATTAATAAATCCAAAATGTAGTCCATTTAAATACGAATCTAACAATATAAGCTGTTTTCCCGGGAAAAAATGTAGTTCCTGAAAAAAAAGCTTAAAACGCGAACAGAGAGAGCCCGGGTTCGATTCCCCGCCTAGGAGAAGTTATTGTTATGATAAATATTTACGAAATGTTCAATAGTAATTGATTGTATATACAAAAACTAATAAATGAAAAACATTGGGCGCAAGTAATTATGAACTTGTATATGAGAAAGTTTGTCTGAGTTGTCTCTGACCGAATTTTTCTATCTATATTAATAATGTTTCTGTAATACAATGAAAGCGTTTTGCAATGTAATCTTCCTACTCATGTATACATTTAAATAGAATATAAATTAAGTGATGTTCAAATTTAGAAGATATAGTTTTTTATATATAAGTATAGTAACGACATTTTATTTTAATTACTTATCAGTAATTTTAATTCTTTATTTATTGAAGCAATTATTCTATAAGCTATAATGTAGTCAAAGGAAAAACCTTTTCTCAGATACGTAGTCTACTGGCCGACAAAATAAGGTGTCTTCGCTGGGTTAGGTGGTATCTCACCCTTTACAAGTCTTAGTCATAATTTACTACGTTCACACATCGTTTTGAGAGCGTTTCAGATCCAATTCGTTTTAAAAACGATCCGCATTCTAACAACAAAAAATACAGGTGATCGAAATATTTGTTTTCGATATTTCATAACGGTGACGTCACGAGTAAAACCTTCTTTCTTGTTACCTAATAAGTCCGCGTATTTTTACATTTTTATTTACAAGTTATTAAAAGTTTTTACAGGTTCTTTATAGTTTTAACTTTAGTCTAATAACGTTTTTGCAGTTTAAAAAAAGAAACGGAAGCTCACGAAAGTATAGAACTTGAAAAGTGGAAAAGAGTAAAATAACCTGATATCTCGATCCCCTCCACGACCTGTTCACACGAGCGTTTTGAATTCCGATTCCCCGATCCGATCACGTATTTTTGGTGGAGCGAATCTAAACCGATACGATCCGTCGATCTCCGTTCATACAGCGTTATGAACTAGCGGATCGTTTCCAAAACGATGTGTGAACGTAGTAATTGTTTGCTAAAATCAAATATTAATTAATTAAAAACTATTTTTTTTTATTATATATTTTCCCACTGAAAAATAGTTAAAAAGTTCAACTTTTCCTTATAAACCTTTAGCATCCTCTTTGGGCCTGGAAAATGTAAAACGATACTTTCAGCCGGTGGCCTAAAATATATTATAACATTTCGGCTCGAATATTTTAAAAATACGTTTAAAGTTTTTGAAACTTTTTCTTTACTCGTTTTAAATGCAAAAATGAGATAAATCCCAATAACTTTTATAACCTGTATATCAAAGTTAGGTGGGATTCTAACCGACAAGAAAGAAGGCTTAAAATCTGTAAATAGCTATAGAACTCATCCACTACTTACTAGAGGTGGAAGGAAATTCTCTCCATGTAAAATATGTATTTATTTTTAAGGCCATCATCTGTACTGAAAAAGAGACATGTCCTAGTGCCTGGCTTTGCCTGACCCATCCTGCCCCTATGTTGTCTTTTGATTGACTTACCTTTACTACTTTTCCTGATCTGATCATAGCCTTAAAGAGGCTGAAAGCTCCTTTAAAAATATCTTTAATGATGACCTCCACTAACGCTACTTGTCCAATCTCACTTTCTACAACTTTGGACTTTATAATGTAGAAACAAAATATAAAGGGCACTTGTGATGGATAGTATATTACGTGCTTATGACCAGTCCCTTATCATCATCATTTGTTTGGGATTCCACCCTTGTGGGCGTTGACAACAGAAAATGAGATAATTGGAAAGCTTTGTTTATACAATAATATCATGTGATATTATTCTAAACTGCAGTTAAGATTTAGGTTAAATTTAAATCGATTTACATTGGATGTTGTGCGAGAAATTGTTAGTTAGGAGCCAGACTACCACGCCCTTTAGAGTAGACGTTACCATGAGATTCTCTAATTAAGTTAAATGCGAGTAATTCGATTTGATAACTAAGTTAATGGAGGGAAGAAGTTTCCTTTATATATGTATTTACCTAACATTGTTTTATTTGTAAACAAATTACTTTCGAAGCTAATGCAGTAGAAGAAATGCCCATTGGGTATTTCTTTTGCAGAGACAGTTGCTTCAAATAACTTTAATATGCAAAATATTTTATAATAGGATTTTTTTTTTCACTATTTCATATTATTCTATCGCAATAACCTCTTCCCCTCTAAATTTTATAGAATCTGCATTACTCCACAAATAAAGAGATTTTCGTATAAAAAGTTTTCCAATCAGGGACATAAGTTCTAAAGTGGAGTTAAATAACAGAGTTTTTTTTTTAAATAAGGGAACATTGATTCCAAGAGAAATAATAGTGAAGAACTCACGTAGACTTCAGCCAAACTAATTATGTATTATAATAAGGTTAATATACTATTTAGCTTGGTGCTAGAAGGATCAATGCCTTTACACTTTTAAGAGTTAAAGTAACATTTAGGTCAAATTTTCAAAGGGTTAAAATGAATTTGTTGAAGAAACTTTAGGTGTACTCGCTGTATCATAGCAGTGGGTTCACTTTAAACATAGGTCTCCACTTAAAAGCTACATAATAGAATAATGACTTTAGCACAATTATTTTTTGCTGATGCTTGCAGAGCTAAGCCAGACCAGATATTTTACTTAAGGAAATTAATACTTTTTTTTAATTAATTTCATGCGTATTAAAACTGACCAGAGTCTAATGTAATTGAAACATTTCTATGTGAAGCATAAAACTGATTAAAAACAAAAATCATTTACTGCCAGCAAAAATATTTTTATCATTTAACAAGTTTAATTATGATTAATCCTTTCAACGTCATATCGAATGTGCTTTCTATCTGTTTTGAGTGGTGTGATTGTGGAACACATTGCCATTATCTAAAGATAAGAAAATCCTAGTTGTAGGGCAATATACTTGTATTAAACGAACAAAAGGCTTATTCCTGCCTCTTCCGCTTGGAAATTGCTTTTAGATGGCGACAGATTAGTTGGAACTCGGCCAGATTTCTTTAAACTATAATGCAGTAAACGAACAATACAATACCGATTGCGAAATGAAACAAACTTTCTCTATATATAGAGTTCTCAAAAGGAAATATTATTTTAATTTTGGATTTTGTAGAAAAAACTATTCACCATCATTTTTAAATAATACTGCTTCTACATAAAACATTAAAAAATCTGTTATATCTCGGAATTTTGGAACAGGGTTATCAATTTATTAAAAATTTATTAAAAATGACTGACTTGTGTGTGACTTGTGTGTGTGTGTTCGCGCGCGTGTGTATTGTAGTCTGTTATACACTGATTTTCCGTACATAATCTTAAAAAATATTACTTCTTTTAATTATAAAAGTCAAATTTATTATAGTTAAAATTAATAAATTTTATGACAGTTCAATAATAATTATAGTTAAATTATTATAGTAAATTAATTTAGATAAGTTATCATATCTATATTCGAAGACCAACAAATCGAATAAATATTTATTTTTATTGGAATAAATACGGTTGCCTCAGCTTAACAGTAACAAATCATTTCGAGGTGAGTCGTCGCCGTCGTCGAGATACTTCTTGATTATATATATTACTAGCGCTCCGCACCGCACATGCTAGGTATAAGAGGTTATTTTTAAAGTATATATGTTATACAAATTAAGTTTTTAGCTAGCACTTATAAATAAACCAGATGTTCTGTAGACTGGTTTGCGTCGTTGCTTGTTGTGATCTTAAATAATGTAATTCTCTAATAATAATAATAATAAATTAGTAGATTTTTTTCCAGTCCACTCAATTTTCTATAGCATAGTTCTCCATCTGTCTTCCTAAAAAGAAAAAAGGAAAATAAACTGCGTGTAGAGCGATGCTTGATGGTTGAGAATTTCTGGACGAATACTAACAACAAAATACTGTAGGCCAGTCTCTTATCTCTATAAATATCCATTTGGTTGAATTAGCTCCTAAATCTTAGAATAGCTCCCAACAATACGAATTCAAATTTTGTCTTGCAGATGTTATTTCTTGCTGGCTTCCACTTCTCACTATAAACTATAATTATTTTGATTTTAATTAGAATATAAATAATCTTGTTTCTCTTTGAGAATTGTTCCTTAGTTTCGGAGTTTGATTATTCCTTAACTTCAATATTTACGTCCACCCTCTCTTTTTTGAAAAAACAATTACAGTTTATTAAAAATTAGGGGTGATTATTATTTATTCATGGAAGTTTGTATAGGGATATTATTATCAATTCACAGGATCACAGAACTTATTAGTAGATATAATTATTATATGGATCTCTATGAATAACTTTTGAAATATTTACTAACGTTTCTTAGAAGAGTGAATGAATTTAATAAATTAATTACATGAGTAAGATTTTCCGTGAGCCCCTTCCCGTTATTTTATTACCGCGAAAAATTTGCCTTATATGTACTTATAAATTTATTCATTCCTATAATTGTCTGTTTATAAACTATGAATTATATTTTTCAATATTCAAAAAATAAATATAAATAATCTAGATAAGTCTCTGATTGAAATGCGCTTCCTTAGAACCCTTTATCTTGTTTACAGATTAATTTGACTAATATAACCAAAAATTTTCATTTATTACTAGCAATATTCATAATTGTCTTAAAGTCAATTGTATATAAGAATAGGTAAGACCATAATACCACTGTAAGTCTCTGATTGAAATGCGCTTCCTTAGAACCCTTTATCTTGTTTACAGATTAATTTGACTAATATAACCAAAAATTTTCATTTATTACTAGCAATATTCATAATTGTCTTAAAGTCAATTGTATATAAGAATAGGTAAGACCATAATACCACTGTCAGCTTACTAACATATGGATACAAATAATTGGAAATAAATCATCAAAAATACTAAAGAATAAAACATAACAAAAAATATTATGAGTAGAATAATGAATAGTTGGTTGTTTTGACTGAGATTTTGTGGTACCACTTCATAATTAATCCCTAAAGTGGGGAAATAAGGCCAAAGTAAAGTACCGGTGTGGAAATCCCACACATGACTTCCATGAAATGTTGCCGCGTCAATACGTGAGCAAGAGAGATCTCAGTATAAACTACATCGTGCGAACAGCTAATAATGATTAAAGTTTTGCAACAAAAATAATAATGATAATAAACACAATAAAAAATATATATTTAACATACAATAAAATGTTACCCTAATAAATGTCGGTAGTGTGTAGAAAGATTCGAGGATATGATGTGATCCGTTCCGATGTTTAGAGCTAAAAAGAACTAAAAGAAAGGAGGTTTGTTTACATCTAGAGTTCAAGGAGAGTTTATGCGAAAACAAAACAAATTGATTAACTTTTTTTCTTTATAACAAAAAAATTATTCAATGTGTATTTATATTTTCTTTATACTTGTTATTAACTATAGAATATGAGAATATAATAATAAATAAATTTAAAATCAACTGTTAAAAATTATTGTTTACAAAGTAAACAACACGGTATTTTTTTTTTTTTTACTTTTAAATTTCGATTCTTCTTTGTAAGTACTACAAATAATTACAATAATAAATACACGTTATAAAGGGCATTAATGTGCGGTTTCAGCACCTCAATCAGAAATTAAATCGGTAGATTATTGCGCATGATATAACAGCTCAAAGTCAAAGATTTAACAAAAATAAAAACGTATCTATTTATGGTAGAAGGGATGGTCCTATGACAAAAAGTCATAGGACCAAAGTTGTAGATCTTTTAAAATCAGTTACCGCTGGTGCTATCCGCTTTTCGATACGACTTACAGTTTACCTGCAATTTGGTTCCGAAAAAACCCTTTAAAAAACACTAAAATGCCAATGTCTCCCAAACCGCTTGTCCGATTTTGCTCAAAAAGTATAGGTACAATCTACTATATAGGACACATATATACCCCAAAGGAAATTGAAATCAAATAAAGCCTACTGAAGTTATCGTCGACAGACCGATTTCGTGCTTAATTGACTGTAGCTCCGAAACGTCGTGAGCTACGATGATGTAGTTTGCGCCAGCAGTTTTGCCGACAAAAATTCTAAAAAATGCCGCAAACCGCATCTCAATACGATGTCTTGAAGCGATGTTATAAAGGTTTCAAATTCAGAACGAACGTACGAACATACATACGTACGCACAGACATACATGTATATAAAACCACGGATATTAGACTAGACGGTAGGGATCACGCGCAGGTCGGGGTGAGGAGGGCTCAGCCTGTGACCTCAGCCGGTACACTCTGGCGGGCGGTTGGACCTCACAACCGCAATACATTACAGTCAAATACGTCGACTGAGTCCCGTCAACAGTCTTATGATTCATAAGATTTTGAATTTTTGCCAAATTTGCCGAATCTCTGAAGCCCTCTATAAGACCTTTATTTGGTTTACAACTTGTACTAACATAAGGGTGATTCTAATTTAAAGTGCAATTTTCATGTCCTGGGCCCTAGATTAATAACTGGAGCGTTTTTCACATAATTGACAGGATTTTCCTTCATGGTAACTCAGTTAAGCTTAGAGAACTAAGAACTACAACTAAAAAAAAAGCATGCAGAAAAAAAAAAATAATAATAAAAATAAAAAATAAATAAAAAAAAACAACTTCAAATGACGTTATTAAACTTAACACCTTCTTTAATTATTATCATATTTGATTACTGTTTGACGGATTTGTTTCAGGTGTTTAATAAATACTCAAAAACTTATTGTTTTCATATATTTTTTTTATTCAGAGACGTTTCGACCCTTCTCTAAGGTCATTTTCAATCATTATAGTTTTCTAAAAATGAAAAACATTAACAATAATTAGTTAAACTCCTTTATCTTATCATATATTTTATACACAATAACTGTTATTAGTGAATAACAAGACTTTAAATATTTCTTTTAAATTCCTAACTTTCATGAAAAAACTTGATGTATAAAACAATTAATTAATATAAATTTTATACTTACGATTCAAAACTACATTTAGATGATGTATAAATTAAAATTCCTCAAAGAAAGAGTTTGTCAAGATTATAAAAATAATTTAATAATTTACATAACACCCACTTAGAACTCAGTCAAAATTGTTTAAAAAACACATTAAAATAAATATACAAAACTTCAACATTACATATTAATTTTTAA
>KZ651063.1:183945-204198 GCA_001010745.2 Gerris buenoi
TATATATATATAACGACCTAATATAGATAGACCTAGAAGGTAGTCTCGTCCCATTTAAAGGACATTGATGGATAATGACAGATTTAAAAAACCGTCTAGCATTATGCTTTAAGAATATACCTTACGCTAAATTTAAATTACGAATAATGCGTATACTAGGTATGCGCACTGACGTTAATAATAAAACATTTGTTAAATAAATTTATAGTAAAAATCCATTTACAATTTTAAAGGAATTAATCAACAAAGATGATTTGATTTCGAAGTTTCAAATTTCTAATTGTAATAGTTAACAGTTACTACTAAAATAGCTTAATAAATATTTGAGGAAATAGAATAAACCAAGAGATGTGATGCATGATTTATACAGACGATATACTGACATCGAGAAGGTATGCAAAGTAGCGGGATCCCCGTCCTGAAATAGCCCTGAACAGCCTGAAATAGTGACCTAGCATGTGTTAGACCTCTAACATCCTGAAATAGTGATGTTACAGGTCGAAGTGTAGTGACCTATATTGTGTTGATTGAGACCTAAAAGAAATGGAAAATAAAAGTAATCCAAGTCTTATAATACCGACTACTTCGTGAAATATTGTGATAAACAGAAATTAGGTTAATTGAAACTTTCTCAGGAATACAACAATATTTGAATTGACAGATACAATGGAAATGGAAGTTCACCATTTGATTGACAGTGTAATTAGTCAGCAGAGAGGCAGATTCGCAGAAATATATAAAACTTAGTTTGTACGAGTTGAATCATTAACTGTCAAATTTACATAATGTTAAAAGTAGTGCAAAAGAGGAAGAAAGGTTTATAAAGCATTAATAAGAAATTGTGTGAAACTAGGGAAAACTGTTAGTACATGATATATTATGCAGCATTCAGTTCCCGATCAGTATTATTATTACTAGTAAAATAAAAGGGATGCAATTTAATTTTATAATAGTGAGTGGTCTTTGATAAAGACCACTAAGTTTACTTTTAATGTTGTAAGGACGAAAGGTTGTACTAGATTGCTAACACGCGTTACAGTTAAAAGGGAGCTTACCTTACGAGAATAATGACGATACGTTAACAGAGCTAACGACTGCGTAAGGGACTACGGAGAATGTTAATAAACTATAACTGCACCCATAGACCCCACGTTTCTCTAAACTTCTAAACCTTATAATATCAAATATACTGCTGTTCTCTATTCAGAGCTTTACCTGGCTTTATGTCTATAAACCTATAACCTTCCAAGCCCCTCTTATTTATTCTTCAGAATCCTTTACCATTTAAATTATTTAAACGGACAATTTCAAGCATCGGCCTATATCATATAATTTAAAAATAATATTTATAATTTAAAAATGTAATTTCCTCTCCTCTACACAGTCACTATACATAAATTTAATTAACTATATGTATGGATAAGTACGTGAGGGATGTGTGCATAAGACCACGTGCATCGTCTTTAAAAAATTTAAATCATGTTTAACATTTATTACCTAACTCATATTTAAAGTGAGTAACTTTCAATCTAATCTCTAGAGGGTATGTTGGTTAGGGCTCATTAAATCAATAGTGGAAAACGGATAAAATTTGCTATTACGATTGTTAATTCCTTGTATTTATAAATGTAAATATAGTTATAGTAGATGGATATACCCTAAAGGAGTCCTGGAAAAAATGAAGGCAATTTAATTACCTTATCCCTTTCTATCAATCAATCAAATCAATATCAAAATAATTTATTGTATATAAATTACTTCATATCTAAGTACAAACATAAGTTTGTACAATAGAGTTCGGACCGTAATAAAGTATTTAAATATTCGAATAATATTGTAAAAGAATTATAAGCAGCTACAATTTTCTTATAGATACTTTAACCTAATATTAAAAACCTAAATAAATAAATTTAATGATAATTCTCAACAATAAGAACAAAATATTTAGTAGTAATATTAGAAGTAATTAATATTAATAATAATAGTAAACAATTTTTCTAATATCAGTCAATAGTTTATTTTAGCGAATTTTCGAAGAAAATTAAGCTATTGCAATGGCTTCAAAATTTTTGAAAAATTTTTTCATGGAAATCCGTTTTAGACCATTCTGAATCGATTCCTAAAATTAAAAAAAAAAATTTATGTATGTATGTATACATGTATATATGTATATATGTTATTGTTATTATATATGTGTTATTGTTATGTTATATGTTATTTTATTACCCTTAGGATGCACTTAAAAATTTCAAACAAATGTTAAAATGTCAATCACATCAAAAGAAAGGATGAGTTCGTTGGCCAGAATTTTTGGAGTCCATTAAGGGGTCAAATTTTGACCATTTAGGGTCAAAAATAGCATAAAAACATGTTTTTTCCATTTTACCCCCATTTTATATGAAAATATGATAAAAGTGTACATNTTTAAATGCAGGGAGAAGAGGTCAGTGTGTGGCAGTTGCAGTTTTGTCTAGGTGTGACCTGGAGGCCAGTTCTGTAACTTTGAAACCTCCCTTCTCATGTTGTTATACATCAAACTGTTGATGTATAACAACAATTACTGTTCTCTTAAAGTGCTTTCTAACGATGTGCATCTAGAAGGGTAAATACTATTTTGACTTTTGTACCCCGTACCCGTGTGTTCCCAAACATTTTTTTTTCACCATACAAATTCTAAATCAAAATTTTCCTATATTATCATAAGCCAATAATACGCAGATTTCTTTGAAAATTCGCTCATTAAGTCATGGTGCATGACTGGACTTTTTTTATTTTATTTAATTTTTTTTTTTAGTATTTATTATCTTATTATTCGTTTAATATAAAGGCTCTTATTTTTTAAGGCTTCTACAGTGTAATGATAAACTCGGCTAATATTATCAGAGTCATCACCTTATCACTCTCTATATAAGGTGCTCTGTGCTCTTTTAGTTTAGTTCCCCTCTAAAAGGTACCGAAGAAAGACATGAGGTAAATCTACTCTTTTATAAAATCTTCTCGAGCGAGTTTAGAAAGACGTTAAGAAAATCAAAGGGATATCACACTTCTCTTTACAAAAATAATAACATCCCTTAGTCTAATAACCTATTAAGTTCAATTTGTAAGTTTTTGGTAGTCTTCATACTACGGAAAGTTTAAATATCAATTATAATCATTATTAATAATGGGAATGGCCCGGGTTCGAGTCCCGGCGCTGGAGTCTATTTTTCTCTGTCTGTCTCCCATTATTAATAATGATTATAATTTGATTTAAATTGATAACCTATTAAGGTAAACAGATATTACCACTTATTTACATTAGTGAGATGTTACTTTGGACTAAATATCCCTTTGTCTTAATGGATAATTTGACTAATAGATATTATTATGTATTTTTACAAGAAAATAGTCTACATTCCATTGTCTATTTTTCATACCCGCAGATGATGTCACATTAGCAGTAAAATAGGGGGGTTCCAAACCAAAAGATTGCCAATTTCCTATACCCCCCCCCCCCAATTATTTAGTTTTCGATAGTTTTACTATATTGAAAGGACTTGAAAAGTAAAATTTGACCAATTTTTTTGTTGATTTTAAGTCATTGAATCAATTTAATGGCAAATATAATTAAAATGGTTGGTGCTAGCCGTCTTTTCAAATCATCTTCAGTATCGCGGATTGTAAAAAAAAGTTTTTTTATTTATTTCGACTATTGTGTGAAAACCAATCAAAGAATTAATCAGAAATTGGTTTTGAATAAAAAAAAGTTTAATAGGTTTTTTATAGCATTCTTGAAAATAATTGAAATATAATTAATTTCAGAAAAAGTAATTACAGAAATGGTTTCAATAGTGTTACATTTCATTTTAAATAACAGACGTTTGTTATGCCTGAGAATAGTTAACACAAAATGTGACTTTTGAAGTGAATTTTTCAAAAAAACAAACTCATATCCTTTCCTAGACATATTATTATTATAATTATTCATTCGTTTCACATTATCATTCGTATTCTTTGCTTGTTGCAAATATAAAATTATAATTGTCCGTAAAGAAGTGCCAATGACTAATGACTATAGTCTACTGACTACAGAGTGCCAATGATTGTGACACTCAGCTTCTTAATGCCCTATTAGTAGAACAGTCTCAGTCTAATGAGATTTTAACATATTTCGATTCCTAGTGTCATTTTTAAGTACATAATATTAAATTTACGCAGAAGATTGAAATTAATATGGAACAATCAATGGGCAAATTATGATCTGCCATCTAAATTTCATCAAACAAGACTTGTAGTTTTGAAGATATAGGGGTTCGCAAATATTTAACGTAACCAAAAATAAGAAAATAGACACCACAATAAATAAATGGTTGATAAAAAAAAATACTCTGCCAATTAATGAGGCACATAGCTTCCTCGCAAAGAAAAAAACAAATTAAGATATATACCTCGATAAAAATAATCAAAAAGTTGGAACGGCGCGGCTGTGTTCCAGTAAATATTTAATAAAGTTGGAGAAATTTAAACATTGGTTGGAGAAACAAAGCCTCCAACAAGCGCCATATGTTAGCGTACCTATAATTTATTTAATAAACAAATATAAACCTGCAACTAAATCGTAGAAACCGCTGTATAAACAGGTGTTTTTTATCCCCCCCCCCCTCAAAACTAAAAATAATACAAAACAGAATATAACAAAAATTAATCTACTATGCAAGAGCTTTTCAACGATATTCATCATATAATAAAAGAGTAACTTTAACATTTGTACCCTTGTACTCTAAAGGTACCAAAATTATATTTTTAAAAAACAAACAATACAAAAGGGCATTCATTTGTCTAATAAATACATATATGTAATTAAAAAACCTAATATCAAAAAGTATTTAAACCCTTTAACCTACAACAAAATTATAAATCGGTACAAAAGTACATGCACAACATTTTTAAAAAATCAACAAATAAAATAGCTTTAATGTACATATCAAGGCCTTTAAAATGATATACGACACAATATTAAAAACCAAAAAAAGTGGTCACGTGACACGGCGCACGGGAAAAAGTTTACTCTCATGTTCTCAGCAAGTAGGATGAACTAATGAAATAAAATATACTCAATTTAAAGAGCATTAGTGTGAGATTCAATCGCCGCAATCAGAAATAAAATCGGCCAACTATTATAGAATCTATGGCCATTCAAAGACAAAAATGGAAAAAAATAAAACCAAAAAATAACAAAATTATCACCATCTAAGGTACAACCGATGATGATTCGACAAAAACTCATAGGACTAAAGTTGTAGATCTTTTAAAATCAGTTACCACTTGTGTTATCCATTTTCTAGTACGACTTACCGTTTGGCTGCAATAAGCCCTCAAACCAGCTTAAAAATCAAGTCGGCCATTTTTATTTTTTAAGGGTGGAAGGAGGGGGAAAAGTGAACTTTTTATAATTATTTTGGTTCACAATGTGGACGTTGCGCGTCGAATGGCGCAAACCGCAAGTCTCTAGCTCTTCTGGAAGTGGGTAAACATTAATGTCAGTCAGTGAGTCAGTGAGCCATGAGGCTTTGTAGTATAAGACATATTAATTTAGTACGATTTGAAGTGCGCAGAAGGTTGAAATTAGGCAGGTGCTATCTGCAGGCTACTTTCGACAAACCATAAAAATTTCATAAAAATCAGATGATTACTTTTAAAGATATGGCTGAAAATAAATGTATGTTTGTGTGCATGTGGAAGATAAACAAATAAGCGCAGAAGGTTGAAACTTATATGGGACCAACAATGGGCTAAGTATGACCTACCACCCAAATTTCATTAAAATTGGACGTGTAGTTTTTAAGATATGGTGGTTCGCAAATATTTGTGACAGACCGACAGACCGACAGACAGACACGGAACCAAAAATGATCCCTGATGTCTGAAACGGATTTCTGTCTTGGAATTTTGGAAATCGGAGACCTGAAATTTTTTCGTTCTTCGGAACGATCACATAGCTTCCGTTACCTTCAGTAAGCTCGGAAGCAATTACGTTCTTCAGAATTATCTCAATGATTCCACTACCTTTGCTAAGCTTGGATGCAAAAAAAAAATGTTTTATATAGCAATGGAAAAGCACACACTTTCCTAGGCTATTTGGACTTATTGTCTCCGCTAATGAAGGAAATTCTCACTATATTAATTTATTGTGAATTTCTGTTGTATATTTTCAATACTAATCCACATTTTTGTCCTGTTTTCATTTATACAAGACCTAATTCAAGTTATATTCATTAATTATAAACACAAGTGCAATAATAAAAATAAAGTGTTCGAGTTTTTGCACTACATAAAATTCTAAATTGATAAAAGGACAAAACTAATTAACTATAATTATAAGCTACTGAAGACATAGTTTTTAAAACTGCATAATTTATGTTTATTCTTGTAATTCTCAAAAATATAATTGTACGTTCTCATAGATTAATTCTTGGGCGTATCCAGAGGGGGGCAAAAAAATAGGTCTGGTAAATCAAACAAATTTTTCTCAATAATTGATGCTGTATTTAAATCCATAATATCTCCTTTAATGGTTTCATTTTTGTTTTTGATTTTTAACAAAAACAAATTTATTTGCATCAAAATCTCGAAAACAAGATTTTTCCCTGGAAAAATCTAGTTTTCAGGAGTTTTTATGGGTAATCCCAAATTGATACCTAAAATTTAAATCTTAGCCACAGGATATGATTTTTCTGAATATTTATTCCAAATTTCATCGAAATTGTCTCACTAGTTTAAGACCTACAACCTTTATTTAGAACTTAAGGCTAGGATTCCAATCTATTCAATGAGACAAACGTTTTTTTCAAGTTTGCGCTTAGTCGTCTTGCTTGTGACAATATGAGTTTTCTGGAATTTTCTCATCCCTCTCGCCTTATTTAATTTTTATAACACTGCGGGAATATTCCAAAATACTGAAGCTCTATTTACCATGAATGTTTGGTTAGAGTCATTTCAATTACTACTTTTGAAGTGGCCCGGGTAGATAAAATATTTTTATTGCCATCTATACCTTTTCTTGTTTCTTCTATTCGGCACTCAATTTCTATTTCCAGCTTCAGCTTTGTAGAGCTTGAAGGTCTTAATGCAATGAGTATTGCCAAAGCTATTGAAGATTTTGTGTCATCCTTAGACCTAGACCCTGATAAGTGTGTGGGGTTAGGCTTCGACGGATGTTCCACCATGTCTGGGAAAGAAGGAGGTGTGTAGGCAATCTTGTGGAAAAAGTACAAAAAAGCTCCTCTCACAGGCTTAACCTTGTCGTGAACGACTTAAACGTATGCTAGATCTTAAACATAATCCAAGAAATTCGAAACTGCGTTGTCACTATCAAGGAGATAAATTAAATTCTTTCTTGAGTCTGTTTTACGACGCAAGCTTATGGCCAATATTCCAAAATTATGTGAGACTAGGTGGTCAGAGAAATACAAAAGCATCCCTGTTTTTAAGGATAATTTCGTTGATTTTGTTAATGCAATGGAATCATTAGCTGAGAGGGGATTGCAGCAACCATAAAAAATGCTTATCAATTGCATGCAGTGGCGTGCAGAAATTAAATATAGACATACCGCCACCCGTATTCCTGGCCGATAGTAGCATAAAAGCACCTTCGCCGAATCAAAACATGGCTAAGAAGTACAATTGGTGAAAACAGGTTAAATGGGTTAGCCATGTTATGGGTATCGCATTCACCATTCACTGACAATGGGTTTTTGCTAACAAGGAGCAACTAGTGGAAGCCGTAATTAAACAATTTTCTTCTAATCCTCGAAAATTATTGTTTACAAATTAGTTTTTTTATTAAAATTAAATACATATTTTATTCTAACATTGGTTATCATTACCCCCCGAAACTGCGTTGTCACTATCAAGGAGATAAATTAAATTCTTTCTTGAGTCTGTTTTACGACGCAAGCTTATGGCCAATATTCCAAAATTATGTGAGACTAGGTGGTCAGAGAAATACAAAAGCATCCCTTTTTTAAGGATAATTTCGTTGATTTTGTTAATGCAATGGAATCATTAGCTGAGAGGGGATTGCAGCACCTGAAATTTTTTCGTTCTTCGGAACGATCACATAGCTTCCGTTACCTTCAGTAAGCTCGGAAGCAATTACGTTCTTCAGAATTATCTCAATGATTCCACTACCTTTGCTAAGCTTGGATGCAAAAAAAAAATGTTTTATATAGCAATGGAAAAGCACACACTTTCCTAGGCTATTTGGACTTATTGTCTCCGCTAATGAAGGAAATTCTCACTATATTAATTTATTGTGAATTTCTGTTGTATATTTTCAATACTAATCCACATTTTTGTCCTGTTTTCATTTATACAAGACCTAATTCAAGTTATATTCATTAATTATAAACACAAGTGCAATAATAAAAATAAAGTGTTCGAGTTTTTGCACTACATAAAATTCTAAATTGATAAAAGGACAAAACTAATTAACTATAATTATAAGCTACTGAAGACATAGTTTTTAAAACTGCATAATTTATGTTTATTCTTGTAATTCTCAAAAATATAATTGTACGTTCTCATAGATTAATTCTTGGGCGTATCCAGAGGGGGGCAAAAAAATAGGTCTGGTAAATCAAACAAATTTTTCTCAATAATTGATGCTGTATTTAAATCCATAATATCTCCTTTAATGGTTTCATTTTTGTTTTTGATTTTTAACAAAAACAAATTTATTTGCATCAAAATCTCGAAAACAAGATTTTTCCCTGGAAAAATCTAGTTTTCAGGAGTTTTTATGGGTAATCCCAAATTGATACCTAAAATTTAAATCTTAAGCACAGGATATGATTTTTCTGAATATTTATTCCAAATTTCATCGAAATTGTCTCACTAGTTTAAGACCTACAACCTTTATTTAGAACTTAAGGCTAGGATTCCAATCTATTCAATGAGACAAACGTTTTTTTCAAGTTTGCGCTTAGTCGTCTTGCTTGTGACAATATGAGTTTTCTGGAATTTTCTCATCCCTCTCGCCTTATTTAATTTTTATAACACTGCGGGAATATTCCAAAATACTGAAGCTCTAATTACCATGAATGTTTGGTTAGAGTCATTTCAATTACTACTTTTGAAGTGGCCCGGGTAGATAAAATATTTTTATTGCCATCTATACCTTTTCTTGTTTCTTCTATTCGGCACTCAATTTCTATTTCCAGCTTCAGCTTTGTAGAGCTTGAAGGTCTTAATGCAATGAGTATTGCCAAAGCTATTGAAGATTTTGTGTCATCCTTAGACCTAGACCCTGATAANGAGTGTATTCGAATCAAGTCCGCAAATAGAGGTTTTCATTAGATCATAATTCCGAGAAGCCGAGCTAGTTCACAATAATCAAGTTGCTAGATACAATGAAGATTGATTATTACTAAACGACCAACTAATAATGATATGTAATTTCGAGTAGCAATACCACTATCTATAATCTATGTTCTATCTATAATCTATGTTCTGTCTATAATCTATGTTCTGTCTATAATCTATGTTCCATGTATAATTATTATGTTCAGCCTACCTTCCTTTATTTATGGGTTGCAGAAAGATTTAAATTTTAACTTAACAAGGTGTAAACTTTATTAGTAAATAAGTAAGAAATGCAATAAAATTAAGTTAGCTCAAACGAGACTTTGTTTACGCTAGGTAATGAATATTGAGTAATACATGTTCAATAATGTTAATTACTAACAGTAAAAAACCAATTTATTCTTCCGAGCTTATTGGTATTTGGTCTATTCTCTGTCGGTATGTTCTCGGTCAACAATTCGTACTATTCAAATTTGGATGGTAGGTCATAATCAGCCCATTGTTGGTCCCATAATAATTTCATCTATCTCTAGGGTATATGGAGAAGCAGACGTCAGCGTCAGAGATTTGAACTTAAGTCTTCGCAGAACTAAAGTTGTTTACTATGTTGGTTCAGACACAATTTATAATCTAAACATTTGTTTATTATTATTTGGTTATATACTCATCTAGGTCGATATACTTAATTTTGTTTAAGTGTGCTGAGTCTGATGAAAGTATAAGAAAAAATGTGTTAAAAAGATTGTTTTTAAATAAATTAAACTAACTCAATTATAATATATTTTTAGTGAAGTAAAATAACAATAAACAATTCACATCAAACAATGCTTGGGTAAATTGTACTGTATTTTGTACACTTTCTCTTTTTCCCCTAATATTGTCTTCAATAAGAATATAGTATAACAATTCTACCTTTTATCAATGTATATTTATTTTTTATTTATTTATATCTTCTTTTATAAACATTATTTATATTTTTACTTTGTTTGTTGCTTTTATCTAATATTCTTTACAAGCTCCTTTTGACTAAAACATCATACATCCAATAAAAGACTGGGTAGTCGTTTCTCATTTGTTTATTTGGCGTGTTAAAAATATATAGGCTTGTTATCTTTGATCTCGAAACAAACTGCATTCTTTTTCCATTTCTTATAAACTGATGAAATGAAAAGTGTTATTTATATCTTTCAAACTATGTTTTGAAATATGAGTCGGATAGTTGAGTTGGGGAAATAATGTCTTACATAGCCTGCATTTTGAATTTATATTTGTTGGATTTCCACCTGGCAATCTGACAATGACTTGATGTCATATATATTTTTTTAGTCATTCTTGTTTTGAATCTTGTTAAAAAAATATTGTTTAAATGTTTTCTTTATAATATCCAAGTTGTATAATCAAATATAGAGAACTCAACACTCTACTACTGCCTTTTACTCTACTAACAATATTCTTGAAATATGCAAAGTTAATTTTTAGCGTTAAGATACTTTGTGAAATATGCATTAATTAATGATCCCTTTACATTATTCAATAACAACGAGATCTTCACTTGTATACACACATACACACACACACAAAAACACATGGGGTGTTCTGCGCCCAGATTTCAAGGTAGGATAGGGCTGGTATCCTATTTCCTCCTTTGAGAGGTAGGGGGATACCGGGGCTGGTTGTTACACTTTTTATTATTCATTTTTATTTGGCCAAGCCATAAGTTTTATGAAAGTAATTTAACATTAGTTCTTTAAAACCAACTTTTGACTACCACAATTATTTTTTTCGGCTCTTAATATTCACTTCTCTTGTTGCAGGGACTTATAATCTCAGATAACTTATATTAAACACCATAGCGGGGTAGGTTGTTACAGGTATTGGGGCAAGTTGTTAATTGATATAGGCGTGTGAGAGTTGTTAGAAATTATTTATTGACGGTCCAAATGTCTTGAATTTATCAAGTACCTCATTCGAACACCTTTTTATACATTTTAGATTCAAGAAATAAGATTTTAAGATCTTTAATTACATTAGGTGTTGGGTTATAAAAATTAAACAATATCAAGTTCAACAAAATGATTAATATCTAGGTACTCAATTCAAGCCCCGTGCTGCCATTTTTGACGCAATCGAGTTAAAGCGTCTATCCGTATAAGTTTAGAAATTCTAATAAATTGTGATAATTAAGCTCAATGTACATTGTTTTCAGTCTACTATTTACTAAAGCTACATTAACACAAATGAAGATTGCAGAACATTTTTTTATAGGACCGACTTTTTTTACTTTTAGGGGTATAAAGCATAAATCAATACATATCTGTAAAATGAAGGGACCTGTCCTCAAGGTAATAACGGAAGAACTGAGGTTTCTTGTTCTTGACAGACTGAGATATGCCTTGTAGACCTCTTTTCGTTAGTTCAAATTTAATTCAGCTTGTAACAACCTACCCAATGTAACAACCAACCCCGGCCTCCCCTTCTTATATCCCAAGTTTTATTTTATTCAATGTTGTCGAAGATGTCACCATTGGTTTTATGGGCTCACACTTCTTACTCCTCTTTCCTTATTAGTTTCAAAATATCATTATCAGGAGGGGGTAGGAGGCGGAGGAGAGAGGAATAGACTGTTTGAGTACATCAGAAATAAAAACAATGGTGGCATCTACGACCAAATTTAATCTAAGACAACTTGGGACTTAATACCTTTTATACTGTTTAATCCGATGCGAAGGCGTCGGACGGTTTCAAACCAGTTTTAAGTGTGGTTGGAACAAACCTATTATGTTAATAATTATAATGTTTTGTTTTGATAAAATTCTTGGTCACTTTTTAGATAAGTTATTATATCTATTTGAAGTCCATCGAATAAAAAAAAAAAAAAAACATTATTTTTGTTGGTAACAAATGAAAAATGTAATGTTCGTAATTATTATAACTTTAGTTTTGATAAAATTGTCGGCCTCTATTTATAGATAAGTTATTATATCTATTCGAATACCAAGAAATCAAAACAAACCTTTATTTTTTTAAAAAAATAAATGTGGATGCCTTATCGATAACAAATCATTACTGGTGGTCATTATCCTGACTAGTGAACACGCCGGAAAGGAGGCTCACATCCCTAGAATTCAACTCGAATCATCAAAGAGGCTAGGGTTTGTGTTGCAACGTTCGCAGTTCCCAGTCCACTAGCATTTGCTGTTGCAAATGCTAAAAACCTTACTTAGGACTTACTTTTAGGACTTATGAATCCATAAGTCACAGGGACAAATTTATTATTTCAATAATAAATGTTACCATTCCTGTCACCACCTCTCGATGGATCTCTGGCCATTTATGATGAAAGTCATAATGAAACTGTTTAATGTGTATTTCAGTTTCGCTTAGTTAATGTAACCATCCTCCATTGTATAAATATTTATTGTTTGAATATACATTTTTAGTATCTATTTTGGAGAATTAAAAGACCTCTTTATAGTAAAAGCTAAATATTATGTAGGCCTAGTAGAAAATATATCCATGGGCGTTCCGTAATTTGCTGTTTTAATAATAAAGAATATTAAGTTGTTTCTATTCACGATAATGTTTACTAATTATTTAGTAATATTTATTATCCCCAGATTAATTTTAATCGTCTGCGCTCTTTAACTTTGACTAAATTGATATGCTTTAATTTTAATTCATGTAAAAAATCATAACTATTTTGACAGAGTAAGAGGACGGGGAAAACAATTAAACAAATTAAACAATAATGGCTTTTAAAAGCATAAAATCAATCTATGTGCCACACCAATTGACAGTTTATTTTTATTTAACCACCCTTAGTATTTAATAAAGAAAAGTTGCTTTATATATATGAAAAAATTTAATGCTACCATTAAATAATATGATACAGTTTAATCCTACTTTCAAACAATAACTTCAAACATTTATTTTCAATAAAATAACTTTACAAAGTTAAAATAAACATTAGAATTGTTTTCCTAGTTTAAATAAAAGAACATTAAGGAGTAGAAAGAGGAAAATAATAAATTATGTTACTCTGTATAACAAGAAAGAATGTTACTCTTCCTGTAATTTTATTTCAACAGTTAAAAAAACAGTTAGAGATGCATGGAAAGTCGACTTGTGAAAATTGCACCGGTGAGACTCAAATGTGACTTTGTACAGGGATCCTTTGAAAACAAGTGTCAAGCTGAACATTAAAGGGCTCTTTGTGAATAATAACACTCAAACCGAGAGGAAGGGGAGGGAGATAAAAACAACTCAACTGTAAAGTGTTTCTCTAGAACAACAATACAGGACAAGACAATTTAACCAGTAAAAACACATAAATCTACAGAGATATTGCAATAAAATGTAGGTAAAACTTTTTACAAATCTCGCTGTATAAATGCAACTAACAGTAAGATATTATATCGGTTCCGGGTATTTTTCTTATACACCTCCATTTTTATATAACATTAATATATAAATGAATTGTTTGATGCAGTGCTATGATTTCTTTATTAAACAGTTTTATTCACTTTTCTAATATAGTTATTGTTAAGTTTAAGGATGTTATAAATCAAAGTTCTATTATTCTAAAATTGATAAATGTTTGGAGATATTCCAGTCCTTGTTTAATTGTAGACAAAATTAGGTATATCGTGTAGTTTACAAACTGGCATGCGCCGATTTCACTTTTACTTTAATTGAATTTAAGTAGTTGTGCCAATTTAGTGTTACAAAGTAGGAGGATAGGGGTGACTGAAATCTAAGCAATTAAAGCCTTATAGAAAAGTTTAAAAAAAAAGTTTAAAAGTTTAAAGTTTAAAAAAAAAAAATAAATAAATAACTATATTATAGATATAGATAGTTACAGTCTATCAACTGCCTCATAAATTATTAACATATTTAAGCTTATATACGTACTATAAAACTGATAATCTAGTATGTAAAGTTTAATTAACTCTATATTCACCCTTCATTCGATTAAAATATTTAACTTAGACGTTTTTACTTTTTTTAAAATATAATTTTATATACATATATATAGTTATAAAATTTTAGTAAGGTTGAATGTCCCTTTATGAATTATTAATATTTCTCATTTTAANCGACATTTTTAATATGATAATTCTTCATTTGAAAACAAGCAAAAATTATTATAAAGAATAACTTTTTCTCGAAAAATGAAATTTTTTGTCATTTACACGTATAGGCAACTCGAACTGGGGACATACTGTATATAGTTATAAAATTTTAGTAAGGTTGAATGTCCCTTTATGAATTATTAATATTTCTCATTTTAATGGAACGAAAAAAATAAAAATATTACAGAATGTTTCAAATGAACTGGAAGGAGGGTTGCGTTACGTGAACCGAATTTTATAAAATCGGGTTAAATCTCGACCAATGTGACTGCTAATGTCAGATATGAACGATGTTAAAAGCCTCGGGTGGCACTAGAGTGGTCGTACAACGTCAAGGACGGAGAACCACGGCGTAGTCGTTTATTTCCTCTTTCTTACGATCATGGAGATGAGGGGAGATCGTGTAGTCACGTGTGAGCGTAATGGAGTGCTAGACTATACCCACACGACAAGGTCTTTCAAGGCTTAGTATAAACTCCAGAGAACGAAGGCACCACCCAAGAATCTCTAACCTTTTAGCCGAGGTGAAAACCCACTTTACTCATAGGGAGAAGCAGGGGGGAATGAGGCGTTGTAAATATAACTTAAAGGGTTCACTAAGTGCGGTGAGTGTTAAAGAGCTTCCGAAGGCAAAATAGAACAAAAGGAGAGCGAATTTCGAGTTAAAAGGAATTAAACATGACAGACAGACACACACAAGTGTGTTTGACATGAGGGGCAAAGAGCAAACAACCTTGGTATCATTGTATGAACTCGAGGAAAAGCCTCAATAAGACGTAACAGAACTCCGACAATGGAACCCATTATAATTTAAGGGGAAAAGGTAAAAGGTTATGTATGAATAGATTTTATCGTGTCTTTTTAAATCTACTCAAATTCAAAGAAAAACTTTAAATTAAATCCCTACTGTAGTCTTTACTATGTCTAGGTCTAGTACTACAAAACTGTTGTAAGAAATTTGCATAATCCTATCTATAAATTATGTTTCTTCTTTTTTAAAAATACGGTGTTCTTCTTTACATTTTGCCCTGATCGATAAGGTTGGCCTCTTTCTAAAACCTCAGCTGAACCTGATGATAGATAACGGTTTAGAGAATATTCTTCTTAGGTGGTAGCATGGGTACCACCTAAAGTTGAAGTGTTTGTGTTAAGACGTTGATGTTTCATTCTATGACATTGATTGATTCAGGTATCAGGTGTTAAATCCCTCGACCAAGAGTGCTTTCCTTAATCGAACCAAAATTTTTATAGCTGTTTTCATAACTCGTTTAGTTATGCATAGAATTAGTGAAGTTTAAGCTGACTGTATTACAATAATGTTAAAATGTATCTTGTTATTTTCGAAGTGCCAATTTTTCCACAAATAGAATTATTGCATTATTCTCTTTATCCACGTTTTTTGTTTTAACAGAGTATTAAGAGAGGTATATTTTTCTAACGGCAACTATGTATTTACTCCTGAAATCATCAAAACGGTTTCATCCACTTAAGTATTCGGAACCACTATTCTCACATATCGGCAATTCTGATTGTTTCTTTACAATGAATTTATCTATTTTGCTCTTTAAGTTTTATTCACAATCTCATTAAAAAAAAAAAAAAAAAAAAAAAAAAAAAAAAAGATGCGGAAGAGAAAGGAATGAACGCAGAAAGTTGAAATTAATATGGGACTGACGGACACGAGACCAAAAGTAGAGGATAAGAAAAAGGAGACAAAAAAATTGTTGTTTATAATGATCACAATGCCTCCGTAACTTTTGGCAAGCGTGGAAGAAAATAAGTTCGATATAAGTGGTTAGTTTTAAAAGTAGGATTGCTTTTTTGAAGTATTTTCGTTTAGTCAAAATTGCCTCCGTAACAAGATTCATTACAGAGTATTATTTGTTGGGTAGTCACAAAATAAATGCATCGTAATAGCAAAAGCTCAAGATACACTATTCTACATGCATGCTACGTCCTTTATGCTTAAGGATTTAGAATTGCAATCTTATTGGTTGGATACAAGAAGTGAGTAAAAAGATAGGGTAAATCCTAATATACAAGAAATAAAATACATTCCTAGGTCTACGTGTTCTTCTCAATTATCACGTAGAGGGCTAAAATCTAAGCCTTGAACCTTTATGTTTTCGATTTCTAAACATAGCCTAGAGTCCAACAAAGCCGACTCTCAAGCTGAGATTATTATTCTAGCTTTAGGATGATAGGAAACATTATCATAAACCATCAGCAATACTTAAGCTCTATTATAACATACGGTATATCCAATACATCGTCATATGTATTACCGAATCATAATTGGCGAATCATAATTTATATCGGATGAATTCTAAGAATAGTGTTATTATTGATCCGGGATACGAAAGGGGTTCCTTTGTGGCCTAATCCCAGCCTCTAATGATCTGACGAACCCTTTGTGCAAGGTTTTGAAATAGACTCGCTCTCCTTTGTTGGTACATCATTAGCCGATATCTGGTCTAAAATACAGAATAAAATACCTGAACAACAAAATAATTAAATTATTTATTTAAATAAAAAAATAAAAATTATTGAACATTTTGTCATTATCAATTAATAATCGACTAAAACAGTTAAATGAAGTGATAAAGACTTTATAATCGATTCCTATTTCGAAAGAGAAATTAACAAGGCATATACAATATACAATACCCCAAACCCCAAACCTACCCCTACCCAAACCCCTTTGTTTTCACTTTAGTTATTTGATGAATTCAATTATGTTCTGATCAACTGCTTTAGATGAAAGAGTAATGGGATTGACACCTTATTTTTTAAATTGATTGAGTCCACAATAAATTTTATCTCAGTGTTAGTGCTATGTTTAGTTTATTTAGAATTCGGGATTGTTTTATTATTTTGTTTAACTATATTTTAAAACTTTTTCTTTGTAAATGTTCAACAATTATTTATTATTATTAATATAACCGATTAACTTGAACTAGAATGGAAGCTATGACAACATGAATTTTAGTTTAATTACTTGAATTAACATTTAATGAATAAATTAATTTAAATATCTTAGAAAGGAATCTAATTTTAATATAGTTTAAAATATATTAAAAAGAAACATAATTTTACTTGAAGCATTGTTAACTTCATCTAATAAATATTTAATTTTCCTAATGAAAAATTATATACATATACACATAAAGGTACTTAAAAAGTTACACATTTAGCTGTTAAATATATATAGTACTTAAAACATAAAATTAAGTTAACAGCGTTTTAGTACTAGTATTTATCTCTTAGGAGGAAAAAAATAAAAAAGAGTACAGAATTGAAAGTAGTTTTATCTCGAAGTGTAGTTATCTTTAATAGATAAGTTAAAAATTTATTAAAGTTAGGACAAGCCAAGTTTCGAGTGCATAGTCTCTGCAGCTATTTTAAAAGTTTTATAGGTACACCACTGCATGAAAGTTAAACTATATTTTATTTAGTTTACAAAAGTTTAAAGCAACAATTGTTTAGAGTTTTGTTAGAGGATATAAAATTCTCAAACAATACCCCTGGCAGATATAAAAAAAAGGTGGAGATATTAAACAGAGTGTTAGTTTATTTTATAACATACAAGTTAATAATACTATTGCATTTCAAAATACAAATTCAAACTTTTATTTTAATTTAATTAAAATTATATTTTATTTTCACCACAATTAGTTGAATTATTTTTTACAATAATTAGGGGCGTTAGTACGTGTAATTGAATTTCAAACGAAGAGTACACTTATTAATATTATATTTATATTATTATTATTTTTTTTTTTTTTTTTTGAGTCTAAAGAAAGACGTGTTATTTTACTAACTGGTAAAAGGTAGGATTAATGCGAAAGCAGGCAAAGATACTGACTTTGGTAGTCAATTTATATTGCTTCCGAGTTTGCCGAAGAAAACGGAGCATTGTGATCATTCAAAATAACGACATTGTTATGTCTCCGCTTTCAAAAATTCCTTTAAAATTATAATAATTTCTCTTTGAGAAAATAAATTGTATAATTTTGAAGTACGTGATTTGTGAAATAAATAAATGAATAGATAAGATTAAGTAACAATGTTGAGTAGCACACAGCAGTGTGCAATACTTGCTTAGTGTGCAATACTTGCTTTCAAATATATGTTAAATGTCATATAAGTGATAAACTTTGAGGCATTTCTGGATTATATAATAAGCTTGATGATGACTTGAGTGGGTAGAAATATGTAGGTATTGCGAACATTTTCTAATAGAATGAGTACTTGAAGTCTTTATTAATGAATACCTATTAGACTAAGGAAGGAAATTCATAATGAAATAATACTTAAAAAGAGTTATACACTACTACAAAATTCTTGGCAGAAATCTATTTCAGACATCAGGGCACATTTTGGTCTCATATTTGTCTGTCAGTCTGTCCGTCAACATTTTTGTGAACCGCCATATTTAAAAAACTATTCCCCATTTTAATGAAATATGGATGATAGGTCTTAATTTACTTCAAATTTTTAATTTTGAAGCTTCTGCAGCCATTGCATCAACATTTTATAAACAACTATATCTTTTAAAGTAGTCATCTGATTGTTTGTAAAGGTTGAAAGTGGAACAAATGCGGTCCCATATTAATTTTAACCGTTTTTTGAATATTGAATAAACATTAGTAATTTTTAGTATTATGATTATTAGCATAGCAGACTACTCGTATTCACCCAATATTAGGACGCGAGGAAGCTATCTGCCTCTAAAATTGCCTGACTATTTTAACATTCATAACATATTCTTGGCAAACTCTCTAATAATAAAACATACATTTCACTATAAATAAAAGATCATTTGCTAATACTTCAGAGCTGTTAATTGGTTAATGCATAATTCAAAATAATTTATTTTGACGCAAGTTTGATCCCTTCATTAATTCTGTATGTGATTTTTAGGTGGGTCAATTTAGGGATAAATTCAAAATAAAACAACCTCCTTCAAATCATCCTTGGCTATATTTCAACCCTTTTTGGGTCATCCTCAAGCCTATAACAGAAACAATTGATTGAAAATCTTTGGTTTTAACCAATATGTTAACAATTATGAACATGGATTTTTAATTACAAAATAATCTTTCTTACCTAATAAAAACTCTGAGTGCTACACATTAAACATAATCGAATTCTAAAATAACTTTCTTTGGTCACTAAAATATTACCTATTTGGTAACTTATCACAGATTTACTCTCCACTAACAGTCTTATTAACAAATTACAATAATAACAATAACAAAATAAAATAAATACCCATATATATTATGGGTATTTCAAGGCAGGATATTATCTGTTATCAATCATGTACATTTAGTTTATATTCTTTACTGTAATAATAAGATAAAATGTAGGCTTTAATTAAAAATTTTTCGTTTTAAATTCTTTTAAATTGTTAATTATGTATTTTGTTATTGTTATTATTGTAATTTGTTAATAAGACTGTTAGTGGAGAGTAAATCTGTGATAAGTTACCAAATAGGTAATATTTTAGTGACCAAAGAAAGTTATTTTAGAATTCGATTATGTTTAATGTGTAGCACTCAGAGTTTTTATTAGGTAAGAAAGATTATTTTGTAATTAAAAATCCATGTTCATAATTGTTAACATATTGGTTAAAACCAAAGATTTTCAATCAATTGTTTCTGTTATAGGCTTGAGGATGACCCAAAAAGGGTTGAAATATAGCCAAGGATGATTTGAAGGAGGTTGTTTTATTTTGAATTTATCCCTAAATTGACCCACCTAAAAATCACATACA
>KZ651063.1:216704-230727 GCA_001010745.2 Gerris buenoi
AAGGGGCCCCGCTGCAGTGCCTGCAGACTGATGAGCATTTTAATCCTGCCTTCCTGCAGCTGCACGTGTTCCCACAACCCTTCGTACAGCCCCAAGAAATCATCCGCAGAGGTGTTGTGGGGCTGCATCTCTGCAAAAATATATTGTAAACAATTGCGAAGTTCGAAAAAAATGATAAACTTTGAAAGGCTTTATCTCAAAAACTATTGGGTCTACAGGGACAATTCTAGTATCATATTGTAGCAAATTTAGTCTACTTTAAAAACTTTCTTAAAACGTTTTTTTAAAAACTAGTCCTTTAGGGTTATAATCGCCAAAATTTGAAAAAATAACGATTTTTCGCGGTTTTTTCGATTTTTGACAAAGTTGCGTTCAGCGCTCGAGGTCACAAACTTGGATTATTCATAAGGCCAACTTCATAAACAAGTCTGCAAAAAATCAGAACTACCGGATTTGACGCATACTGTGATGTATAAAGTTACTGGACTATAACATTTTGTTGTATTTAGTGATTATTAGATTAAAGTGATATTAAGTTTCTCTCTAATATTTATGCTATTTATAAAAAAAAGTTTTGGGTTTTCCATTTTAATAAAGATAAAGTTTACGGACATGTGACATTGAGAAATGGCGGAAATTATTAATAACATCACTATAAATATTCCGGTTTTGGAATATTGGAACGTGTTCACATCTTATCATAAGTTACTGTGGAGAAATTGGAACAGTTACAAACAGAGATTAGAATGGTCTAAACCCAATATCGGTTTAACTGACCATTCAAAGCCAAACTTTCTAGTTAAACCTTGGATCTGTTGGCTATTATCTATTCCAATACCCATTGTTATATTTCATATTGATAGACTTAGTTTTTCATTTGTTTTCTGCACGGAGAAGTTACAGAAAGTTTTAAAATCCTTCTTCAAACAGTTATTATGTTGGAAAAGATCTTTTCTGAAGTTAACGGAGGATAATAATCGTTAAAACTTCGCATTGTTGCCGTAGCTTTAACATCTAGGATATAATAATAATTTCTATGGGCACTTTAAAAAGATTTCAACTTAATTATTTTCCAATTTAATATTTAATATGATTCAGTTTAAAAAAAAAAGTAGTAAAAAGGATTGAAACTTTATGAAGATTTTTTTTTATATATTCGGGTGTTGAATATAATAGTTTTGTGTAATAATTTCAAATAAGTATGTTTTAAATACTCTAGTCTTAGTTTATTAAATTACTAAAGGTAAAAATTAAACTAGGAAATACAGCTAGACTTTCATCTCGGAAATGTAATAGATGAATTTATTAATCTGATTGTTATACCATGGATATAGCAATGGGATGGGAATTGTTAAGGAACCGAAAACAAATAAATAGACGTATAAAATTTATACTTGTGAAGCAAAAGATGTTCTATAATATTATAAAAGTAGCATTAAAAATAAAAATTATGTGCATTTCTCATATAAGATTCATATTTCTCCTAGAAGATGAAGAATGAAAATTATAAGAAAAATGAAAAACTGAAATTGAATGAAATTTTATAAGTTTAAAAATGTTAAAGAAAAATTAGTAATATTAGCCAAATTACTGCGCAAAGTAAAGCTACTTTGGTATTTTTCTTTTACCTGGTATGAAAAGGGTGTTGATAAATACACTGATTTGAATTTCTAATAATACAAATAATTATGTAAATCATCAAACAAATAAAATGAAGGAGTTCTCTTGTTAAACAAACGGGCATCTAAAATCTAAAGCAAATAAAACATTCCCACAATTCCAAGGCAAAAAATACAAAATCTACCAAAGCATTATACAAAGGGATTGAACTTTCTTAATTAATATCACACCAAAAACAAAGCACATTTAAAGCATTTATTTATCATAATATTTATCAAGTATTATAATCCCCTCAGTAAATATTTTTTTCATAAAAACTTTATGACTGACTTTTTTTCATATCTCAGGGTCAAGGGCTTTATATGAAGGGATTATTATTTGAGTTGTATAAAAAGACTCCTTGTGTCCTGTAATATCTTCTATCAATATAAGGATTATAATATGAGGCTTAAAGTACAATGTTGTCTAACTTTGAACTTAGCAAGATATAATATCGACATAGGGAGGATAGCCCTTAGTTCTAAACTGGACGTCTACGTTATAGGCTTATACATCAGATAGTAACCGGGCATAACAAGGTCCAAGGTCACTCTGATAACACTATCAGAGTCACGCACGCCCTTCATCTTAGTCCTCTTTAACATTAACAACGTAATCTCTCAAGATTAAGTATTTATGTTAAGCATAATACCTTCACTATCGATTATTTATTAATAGCTTATTTTACCCTCTTCTACTTTTCCAAAACATGTAACGAGAAAAATGTAGGCAGTCCAGTATTATCTTCGAAAGTTTTAACTTGCCTTCATCTCAGTTTTAAAATCCTTCTTCAAACAGTTATTATTTTGGAAAAGATCTTTTCTGAAGTTAACGGAGGATAATAATCGTTAAAACTTCGCATTGTTGCCGTAGCTTTAACATCTAGGATATAATAATAATTTCTATGGGCACTTTAAAAAGATTTCAACTTAATTATTTTCCAATTTAATATTTAATATGATTCAGTTTAAAAAAAAAAGTAGTAAAAAGGATTGAAACTTTATGAAGATTTTTTTTATATATTCGGGTGTTGAATATAATAGTTTTGTGTAATAATTTCTGATTAATAATTTCAAATAAGTATGTTTTAAATACTCTAGTCTTAGTTTATTAAATTACTAAAGGTAAAAATTAAACTAGGAAATACAGCTAGACTTTCATCTCGGAAATGTAATAGATGAATTTATTAATCTGATTGTTATACCATGGATATAGCAATGGGATGGGAATTATTAAGGAACCGAAAACAAATAAATAGACGTATAAAAGTTAGAAGATCCGTTCAATCCATGTTTTATTATTGATATTAGTGTTGATGTAATGCTAAAACCCTTTGCATGTTTTATTTCATTATTTATAATACATCACTTTTTATTTCACAATGAATCAAGCAAAATCTTGATAGAATTAATGTTGAACTTAAGAAATCAATTATCGGTTTGATAAGAGAAAGCGTAAATAGTATGGTTAATAAAGTTTTAAACGACTGAGACCGGAGGCTATTACAATTCAGAAACAAGTCGACATCTCTATAAGGGTGATTATAAATTTGCCACCTGGCTGAGGACAAAAGGTGATTTAGACAGTTCGGTAAAGCTAATTTCCTGCCTCGGTAACTAGTAAAGGACACTAACCCTACCCTTGACCCACCAGTTTTAGTCTTAAACATTTCAAATACAGTCCGCATAACTGCTCTCCATGCTCGGACCAGAACAGCTAACTTTGTATCGTCCTAATAGTTCACAGAATCAAGACCAAGGTATGAAGCGATTCAAATTAAATTGTTTCCAACTTCAATATAAACTTCAAGAACTTTAATTTTGTTAAACAGATAAAATCGTGCCCTTGTATGCAATTGTATTCATGTATAAACAGTAAATTTGAAAACTAGCTGCATTGAAACAAAGTTCGTATCGCCTTTCAAATAAGTAAATCTATATATAATATTATAATCTACAAATATCTATCTAGTGAATAGACTTTCTTGATGTCATTAATCAATAAAGACTGTTTTCAGCTGGAAACATGTTAGTTGGTGAAAAAATTTACTTAATTTTAAGGCGCCACGGCAAAAAACAAAAAAATAATTATACCCCACCTCTTGATTTTCGGAAACATTTCGAGTGGTTAATGTTGAAATCGGTTACGAACCTTAAAAATCGCTTGACCAAACATGGGGTAAGGGCAGTTTCAAACCACTCCTTAAGGGTGAAAATCGGCCTTAAAGGACGAAATAGGGTGTTTTTTGGATTTTTGTACTGATGGGTGTGTTTGTCGTAGAGATATGCAGTTTTCTGGAAATTGTTAAGGTTATAGTGCATTTTTAAGGAAAAATTCCATCTACCGAGAAATTTTTCGGGAAATGAGTATATTTTCAACGGGAAATTGTGTACGGTCAAAAAGGGCGATTTTTTAACACGTTTTTACGTATAACTTTTTAAATAATGAAAAATTTTAATTTTGTTTCAAGGATTTTGTAGATCCCGCAGAGGTCCATAGTCCGTAACAAACATTTTTAGGGGTGACATTGAGAAATTTTTTTTTCGCCGATCAGAAAACCGGAGATATTTGGTACGGGATGTCGTATATCGTTGGAAAGCCCTTGGGAAGAGTACAAAAGTGGTGCAAAAACATTTTTAAAATTTTCACGTTTAAAAGCGCCTTTAAAAGCGAAAAAAACTCTTTTTACAACTTTTTCAAAACGTTTTTCCACATGGTTCACGTATCTTCTCCTAGGGCATTAATACGGAGCTATTCGGCTTTTGAGCCCTAAAAGCCTATGAAATGCTGCTCCTGGCGTTTTGCTTTTAAACTTGATGATGCTTTTACTTTTTGAGATATGGTACTTTCAATTTCGAGGTACAAGATGGTACATAGGAGGTACGTACGGAGAAAACAAAAGTACTCTCTTACTCTGCTTCGTATGCTCTAAAAATGTCATTTTCAAGGGGTAAGCGCAATCCCCTTTTTTTAGTATCTTCGAGGTGGGGAAGTCGAGTACCTCGACGAAAATCGTGTTTTTCCGAAATTTCGACTTTGTCCTTCTGTAGCGTTCGCAATTTTAATCGGAAAGGGTTCAAAAGAGTATCGCACTTTAGGTCAAGTTGTCCTCTTTAAGAATCCGGTTTGCTTTTATATTTCCGATACCTACTTCGGGAGCTGCGTCTTTGTGAAGGACGGGCGTCCTTGGGTAGCCGCAACTAGAAGGGGACGTTGTACCGATTTGACAGAGTTATCGTTGGAAAGGCCTTTTAAAATGTACCAAATGTATGCAAAAATATTTTCGAAAAAATGTACTTGGTTGGTACTTTAGCACCCTTTTGGTACTTTTAGAGTGCAGTGTAGGGGGTAGGTTACCCCACTGTGGGGCTAATAGCGTCGAGGGATTTATCAGCTCAAAAATTTCCTTCGGTCAAAAGTTGCGTCAAATAACACTTAAACGCACTGTACCCTTTTAGTACCTTTACCTTTGCGGGTTCGGGTTCAGAGGTACTTTTAGTACCACAGTGTATGTAGGGCGCACTGTAAAAATAAAAAATTGTAGCTTTTTACTAAAAAGTTTGTGGGTTCTATTGCCTTTGTACCCATTCATTGAAATTTATTTTTTATTACTACTTATTTTTGTATTTATTGTACCGGTTTAGAAAAATCGACCGAAAAAAGGTACTTTTTAGTCTTTATGCTGTACCGTTTTTGCATTTCATAGGATCGGGCTGAAACCCATATGGTATTAAGTATTTTGTAGTAGTAAAGTATACGTGAAAAGAAAATCTTAAATTTAAAGCTATACCGGGTACATGAGGAGTACATTGTGTACCTCTGTTTAAGAGAAGGGAAAAAATCGCCTGTTTGGTATCGTTGGAAAGCCCTTAAAGCGTACTTTAAAAAGAAGCAAATTTTTATCTAAAAAAAAAAGTCACGCTTCAGACCCTTTTGAACGATAAATAGTTTTTATGAACCTAAACTCAAAACCCGACTTGTCATTTTAACGAGCGAGGTCTACTGTTCACAGAACTACTACAGTCTATAAGATTAGAGTTGGCACAATAAAAAGGCGGGAAAATTTTTAGGGAAACGATTCTATTGGTCCCCCATGTTGAATGCGACTTCAGAAAAAAATGCTCTACTCTACCCTTGTTCCACAAAAAAAAAAAAATAACATCGCATCACCGATTTTCCCTTTTTATAACCCCAAAACTACCTCCACGTTTGTTGTTTCCCGCCTTCGATTGTGCCAACTCTAATCTTATAGACTGTTGTATATACAAATCCCGTGTATTAGAGAAATTAGTCCCTAAACAAATAACGATTTCCTGCACAAATAAGAGACTTTTGTTAAAATAATACACAATATTTGCCTAAATATCTTTAAACTAGACATTTAAAATTATCCATCACTGGAGATTCAGATATAATCAAATATAGTATTAAAAAGAAAAGGATCGGATTAGATAAAATTAGTATTTGTATTACTAATACTCCCCCACCAATTTAATGCTATAAGAGATTAAAATGTCTCTAACCTCTTTAATACTAACAGATTAAAGATTAATGTCGCCTCTTCATCTTTAATACTAACAAATTAAAGATTAATGTCCTCTTCATCTTTATTACTAACAGATTAAACATTAATAATAATATGTCTTCCACTTTTCTAATGCTTACTAATTTAATTGTTTGAATTCTTTAAACATAGATTACTATTAATTTTAAATTATTAAAGTAATTGTGATTTTATTCCTTATCCTTATCAAAATAATTTTATTTGTCATACTCTCTTTTCTTCATCTAATATTACATGAATAAACAATTAAAAATTAAAGTTCTGTCTCTACATTGATTACAATTGCAGATTTGTTATATACTTTTATCGCCAGTAGGGAGAAAAAGTAAAAGTAGGACGAAAAAGTTAAAGTAGGGCAAAAAAGTAAAGATTGCCAACTTTATTATTTTAAAAATAGAATCAAATGAATGGCTAATGTGATGAAGTTGTTGAAATCAGGTTGGCGACACTGCTTTTTTGACCTTGTTCAACATTGTTTATTACTTGCATCTCAATAACCTTCTATTTGAGTTTAATTCCAGTTCTTATTGTTTTTAATACTGAATCTCTAATATCTGCTAAGTTGAGATAATGATGGATTATAATCGGTGTAAATAAATTAACAANAAAAATCAGGTAAATTCAGAATCATTCTGATAATCTAATTAGTCAAAACAAACTGAATAAAGATAATTTCGTTTAATTTGCGATGTTTGTTCTCAGTTTTTACAAACTGAAGGCATCTTTGTTTTATTGAAAACTGAATATCTCTCAATTCTCAACCAATTTTGCGTATTCAAGGCTCATTTTCTTTTTTACAGTAAAAAAAAAAAGTACTCAACCATTAATCACTAAATAAAAGAAGATAGCGCTGAAAAATTGGCACGATTTTTTTTATACTATTATCAAAAAAATAAGCAGAATTTCAAGGTGAGTCGCTATTTACATTTTTTTCTCTGTCGTCAAAAATAAAAGAGATAACAATTTACAATTTTTTTTTTTAATTTTAAATAACCAATTTCTAAATTAATCAAATAACTTTAACAAATTAATTTAATTTTAACCTTTTATTGACGTTTAATTAAAAAGTTTGACTTGTAATGGGAGGTCTCCTAAAATATATTTTAACATTGAGAAATTATTATTCTTCATTGAATTCAAGAAGAAATTTTAAAATACTGGCCTACAATTATTGAATCTGTCTCTCTTTTGCCCTTCTGGGCAGATTCTCAGTGGAGCTGTTATAAGAGGAAAACGTATTTCCTTAAACTCTTCAAGAGCAGCGTCTCGCGCTTCCTTCGTTAAATTAGCAGTTCTATTAGTAGATTTAATTTGAGGATTCGGTGGACTTATTCTAGAGAGTAAAGGTGGCATGTCACCACGACCGTCATTGTGTGGGTTCGAATCATTGCTTGGTCTATTTTCAGTATCTGTAGTATTTCCTTGATTGGACCAGTTACATTCCGAGTGCTGATGGTTGTGATTGGAACCGGGTCTTCTATGGTTTGATGGATTTTGATGAAATCCTGGACAATGTCTGGGAACTGTAGTATTTCTATGATTATACGTTTGATGATGCCCTGTATGATTCCTATGACTGTTGTTGGAGTGATGAGTCCCTTGGTGGGAACCGGATGTTCTGTGACTGGAATGATGTTGGCCATGACAGTGATTACGATTGTGACCATGGCTATGTCTATCTTCGTTGTGCCTATCACTGCAACCAGTTCGTTCTTGATTCTGGTGATTGTGACCGATTCTTTGGTTTGTATGGGAATGGTCGGTTAACCTCAAACTAGTTTGATGATTAGCGTTTTGATACCGGTTTGTATTTTGTCTGGGATCTCTAAGATTGTGCGGATCACTCCGTCCACCATGTCCAGAAATGTCTCCATGGCCACTATGATTAGGAGCATGGTGTTCCGGTCGTGGACCTACATTTCTTTGATGATAATCACAATTAACCGTTCTTAAAATGACTATAACAAGAGCTACGAAAAAAACATCTGACCGTTTCATATCCGAACTCTGAAGAAATTTATCAGATACTGAATGGAAAATATCTAATCGAGAATAAAGGTCGTGATTTCTTACTATCAATGTTTTTCTGGTATAGACAGAATTATATCTGTTATTCATCTTTTATATTTAAAATGAGATAATATTTTATAATATATTATAATATAATTATATTTAAAACGCAATATAGTATAGAACGAGTAATTATTTATCTATACAGGGTGTCCCAGCTAATATGGAACAGCGAAATATCTCCGGAACCATGACAGGTAGAAAGATACAGTTTTCAGGGTTCGATAATGGCTAAAAAGGCGCTTCCAAAACATATGCTGAACATTTTCTGTGTTCAGCAGAAGTGTGTGCAATTTACATAATTAAAAAAGAGTGAATAGGAAGCCAAATTTTTAAGACTAGATTTAGATTCGATAGCTAAAAATAAGAACTTTTTACCCCTGGAAATTTTTTGCACCGAGCATTAGTTTGCCGTCTGGAAGACCCTGAACATGCTAAAATTGAAACTTTAAGTCCACTTCACAGCTAAACTAATGGATTTAGGAAAATAATTAAAGAGACAAAAAGTTCTTATTTTTAGTCATAGAATCCAAATCCAATCTAAAATTCATACCTTATATGTAATGGTTTTTTGCCTAAAAAAAAGGTGTTTAGCAGGGCTCAAGAAGTTAAAAAATATCAATAATGCCTGTTTTTAAGAATGTATTTAGATTTTATGACTAAAAATAAGAACTTTTTGTCTCTTTAATTATTTTCCTAAATCCATTAGTTTAGCTGTGAAATGGACTTAAAGTTTCAATTTCAGAATGTTCTGGGTTCTCTAGACTTCTAGACGGCAAACTAATGCTCGGAGCAAAAAATTTCCAAGGGAAAAAAGTTCTTATTTTTAGCTATAGAATCCAAATCCAGTCTTAAAAATTTGGCTCTTTTTTTAATTATGTAAATTGCATACACTTCTGCTGAACACAGAAAATGTTCAGCATATGTTTTGGAAGCGCCTTTTTAGCCATTATCGAACCCTGCAAACCGCACCTTTCTACCTTTCATGCTTCCGGAGATATTTCGCTGTTCCATATAAGCTGGGACAACCTGTATATATTATAATATAAGTTATAAGTCAAAATAGGTGTGTATATTCTTTATACAAATCTAAATCTACAGTTTTAGTCCGATCTCGATGAAAATTTGCACACTTGACCTTCAAAGCAAGAGGAAAATCACTGTCTACATGAATTTTTGAAATTTAAATTTTAGTACACAGGGGTTCGGGGTGCTAATGAATACAGGGGAAAAAATTAAATGAATTCAAAGAAATAAATTCCCATCATGATGCATTCTATAAGAGTATAGTAATTGTTGTTATGTACAGTTTTGTCATATTTTCATTTAAGAGGGGAGTAAATTTGGGATATTCGCAAATTATCTTATTTATCAAAGAGAGGAGTATGTATAGAAATAAGTGGGAGGGATTGAATCTAGATATTCTCGCATAGTAAAATAATTTAAATGTTTTTTGATGGTAGTTTATAAACTTATCAAATTAAAATAACACTCCGCAGCAAAGCACGGGTATCCAGCTAGTTATCTATAAATAATATAAACTTACTATTCAGGGATTCAGGCATACAAAAACAATCAAATTATTAATTTAATGTTCCTAACATTTTAAGCCTTAACTTAAAAAGTTGAACACAATACTTTCTCAATCTAGAACGTTTTCGAGAAGTAATTTTTTTAGGGGTTTCCTGAAGTTTTTGGGGAGACAGCACTCTCAAATTTGGAGCTAAAATTGATTTCTCGATTTCGCCAAGGGGTATTACTTTTCTAAACATGTATGTCAAATTTCATTGAAATTTGGCCGAGTCGTCTAGTAGTAATAGTAACTAGTAGTCACTAGTTATATCAATGTAGAATGATGACTGACAATACTTAGAAACACTGAAAAACACATACACTCACAACTTAATCATGACGTCAGAGCCACCTTGTAAATAAGATCGGCCACACCCTAGGCTCGACACATTTTGATTTTATTCTTCGCATATTAAGTTTTATATTTAAAGAACCTCATTATTATTTTGTAACTTGTCTTTCAATTTATTGTACATTTAAAATTATATGTAATACTTAATTTTATTAGTTGATTATACAAAATAAACCTTTTTAAAAAATCTTACTGGTGAGTGGCAGGCCCGTCGAGAGCCGTAGCGGGCCCCACGGCTAGACCTATATAAGGGCCCAGGGGCCCCCTCTATTAACTCATTTTTATTCGTCATTATAGGACTTTACACTAATAATTTGTGCTTTGATCTTCTCCCCTTCCTGCGGAAAATTTTAAAATATGACCGCTCAGAACAGCACTTTATGATCACTCAGAACAGCACTTTATGATCACTCAGAACAGCACTTTATGATCACTCAGAACAGCACTTTATGATCACTCAGAACAGCACTTTATGATCACTCAGAACAGCACTTTATGATCACTCAGAACAGCACTTTATGATCACTCAGAACAGCACTTTATGATCACTCAGAACAGCACTTTATGATCACTCAGAACAGCACTTTATGATCACTCAGAACAGCACTTTATGATCACTCAGAACAGCACTTTATGATCACTCAGAACAGCACTTTATGATCACTCAGAACAGCACTTTATGATCACTCAGAACAGCACTTTATGATCACTCAGAACAGCACTTTATGATCACTCAGAACAGCACTTTATGATCACTCAGAACAGCACTTTATGATCACTCAGAACAGCACTTTATGATCACTCAGAACAGCACTTTATGATCACTCAGAACAGCACTTTATGATCACTCAGAACAGCACTTTATGATCACTCAGAACAGCACTTTATGATCACTCAGAACAGCACTTTATGATCACTCAGAACAGCACTTTATGATCACTCAGAACAGCACTTTATGATCACTCAGAACAGCACTTTATGATCACTCAGAACAGCACTTTATGATCACTCAGAACAGCACTTTATGATCACTCAGAACAGCACTTTATGATCACTCAGAACAGCACTTTATGATCACTCAGAACAGCACTTTATGATCACTCAGAACAGCACTTTATGATCACTCAGAACAGCACTTTATGATCACTCAGAACAGCACTTTATGATCACTCAGAACAGCACTTTATGATCACTCAGAACAGCACTTTATGATCACTCAGAACAGCACTTTATGATCACTCAGAACAGCACTTTATGATCACTCAGAACAGCACTTTATGATCACTCAGAACAGCACTTTATGATCACTCAGAACAGCACTTTATGATCACTCAGAACAGCACTTTATGATCACTCAGAACAGCACTTTATGATCACTCAGAACAGCACTTTATGATCACTCAGAACAGCACTTTATGATCACTCAGAACAGCACTTTATGATCACTCAGAACAGCACTTTATGATCACTCAGAACAGCACTTTATGATCACTCAGAACAGCACTTTATGATCACTCAGAACAGCACTTTATGATCACTCAGAACAGCACTTTATGATCACTCAGAACAGCACTTTATGATCACTCAGAACAGCACTTTATGATCACTCAGAACAGCACTTTATGATCACTCAGAACAGCACTTTATGATCACTCAGAACAGCACTTTATGATCACTCAGAACAGCACTTTATGANACTTTCGGGACGACAAGTTCAGCATTTTAAGTCCAAAACTGGGACAAATAAAATTAGACAATTATTTAAAGACAACACCGGGATGCCTGGCAATCCTACATTGGCGTCGTTAGAAGTTAATTATTGGGGGGGGGATATATTGCGGGGGCCCCTGAAAATTTTGAAAATATACCTCTCAAAATAGCGCTTTTATGCATTTCTGGAATGAAATTTGGAAGTTCGTTGGCAAAAAGTATAATTAAGGGGTCTCCCCCTGACCCTTGAAAAACAATAAAATTTTCTGGGTTCTATGTGGATTTTTCTGGAGACCCATCGGGATACAGCTTAGTAATTTTTCGCTTCTTAGTGTCAGTGCCGGGAAATTCTCTCGCAAACTTAATTACCACACGTGGATTACTACATAATATGTATTAACTAATATTATTTTTAATTATTAATAATATTATTGCGAATATCATTGTTTAATATTTAAATCATAATTATTGGCGTAATTGGGTGTTCGAGGCCTGAGTCAGCCGGGCCCTTTAGGGGAGGTCCGGGCCCCCCGGCAACTGCCGTACCTGCCGCCCCCTCTCGACGGGCCTGGTGAGTGGTTCATGTAATTCACTCAAAGGACGGACATTTACTAAAACCACTTTTTTGAATTAAGAGGATTTCAAAACGTGTAAATCCATCCATACCTAGAATTACTAGGTATAAGAGAATGTAAGAATCACAAGATAGGAGACAGAGATTAATTGCAAGTAAATAGTTGTGGACAAACTGTAACAAAAAAATGTAAGTGTGGTTGAAAGAAGAAACTTAAAAAGAGTATAATTACAAATTGATAAAACATTCCTTTAAGTAAGGATGCTATAAATAAAATAAATTGGTAAAGATTAAACACAATAGACATATTTAATGTATACTCGCAAAAACTTGAGAAGTAATTGTTAGTACATTTTAGGAGGTTTATACAAGGTGTGGCAAAAGTTCGACAACGGCTAATTATCTCCGTTAATATTTGAGATTTCAAACTGCGGTTTGTTGCAATCTTCATCATGCATAAACAACTACTTTTTTTGGTGGGTACCTTTTTTCCCGCCATTTTGTTTGCCACCATATTGGATTCAACTTTAAAATTTTAAATTGGAACTCCTATACTGTGAACTGTGATACATATTTGGAAAGGCCTTGAAAAATGAAAACATTTGCCGCATACCAGAGCATTTTATCTTTTGCCGTTTCAAAATAGCGGCCAGTTGAAATTTCAAAATTGACATGTTTGACGTTTAATTACGGGCACAGTAAAGGTTTTAGGGGAAAAAATGCAAGACTAAATATATCTTATCAAGTTCAACGCTATTTTTTCCATTTTTTTTTTTTTTTTTTTTTTTTTTTTTTTGGTTGCTATAGCAACACGGTCATTCCACCTAAGCTACCAAAAATGTAATTAGAAATTTATTTCATATGTTATTGCTGTTTGACGGATTTGTTTCAGGTGTTGAATAAATACTCAAAAACTTATTGTTTTCATATATTTTTTTATTCAGAGACGTTTCGACCCTTCTCTAAGGTCATTTTCAATCATTATAGTTTTCTAAAAATGAAAAACATTAACAATAATTAGTTAAACTCCTTTATCTTATCATATATTTTATACACAATAACTGTTATTAGTGAATAACAAGACTTTAAATATTTCTTTTAAATTCCTAACTTTCATGAAAAAACTTGATGTATAAAACAATTAATTAATATAAATTTTATACTTACGATTCAAAAATACATTTAGATGATGTATAAATTAAAATTCCTCAAAGAAAGAGTTTGTCAAGATTATAAAAATAATTTAATAATTTACATAACACCCACTTAGAACTCGGTCAAAATTGTTTAAAAAACACATTAAAATAAATATACAAAACTTCAACATTACATATTAATTTTTAAATAATTTTTCAATTGAGAGTACAAAATAATAGAATTTACTTCGGGTTCTTATTAAAATATATTACAGATTTATCACCGAGAAACATTTGAGTCCATTTAGTGGCTTAATTATTATTAAGATATTGCAATTTTCTTTATATTATTCTAAAAACCTGTGTGTAATACAATTGTGTGTATT
>KZ651063.1:231753-248297 GCA_001010745.2 Gerris buenoi
TCCATTACTTTTACCCCTTACCCCTGTGTACCAAAATTTAAATTTCGAAAATCCATGTGGACAGTGATTTCTCCCTTGTTTTGAAGGGCAAGTGTGCAAAGTCTTATCGAGATCGGATTAACTGTAGTGTAGATTTGTATAAAGAATATACACACACTCACTCTAATGTTTTTTGTTTTGATTTATTTCTCCATTTTATCTCCTCAAAATGTACATAATAACAATTAATGTACTCGTAAAGAGATTTTCAACGGTGTGCATCACAAACGTTTTTCATATAACTTTGCCATTGTATAGGCGTAGTCTGCAGTTAATTAATGGAGGAGGGGATTTATGGTGGGGGATCAGGGGGCCCTCCCTCGGAAAATTTTGAAAATATGACCTCTCAAACAGCGGCTTTTATGCACTTGATTTTAATTTTTAATACTTTGTCATTAGTCATAAAATTACCTACCATCCAAATTTTATTGATATCAAACGTGCTGGTTTAGCAAAAATTGAGGACAGACCGACAGACAGACACGAGACCAAAAGTGATCCCTGATGTTTGAAACGGATTTCCGTCATGGAATGTTGAAATTCTGAATCCCATAGCTCCCGTTACCTTAAGTAAGCTCGGAAGCAAAATATATTAAGTGACTTCGGTAAGGGGAACGATATACATAGAGGTATAGTATATTCATCAAAGATAAAAAATATCAACAACATATAAATAAATTTAAAAAACCCTAAAACTCCCCAAAACCCACAATTTGGCATCTAATTTTGCGAAATTTTCCAGAGAAGGTCCTTCCTTAGTTCTTGGAGGCATAGAATACCCGCCTCCTCCTGATAGCGCGGCCCAATAGGTTCTTGCCGGGTAAAGATTTTGCATTGAGCCGGCCCTGTGTATGGCCTAAATTTGCCCGACATCAGGCTTGCGCAATATGTTTGATCGTGTATGGGGGCCTTAATGCAGGATGCAGGTAAATAGGTTCTAAATCAGTTTCTAGGCAGGAAAATTATGAATATTTTGGGGTAGTTGTAAAATTATTTTTAAAAACATTCTTTGCTCTTTTTCAACCACATCAAACTGATTATACCCCTAAAAATATAAGGTTAAGTGAGTCACAGTGTTGAAAACTGTAACTTTTTTTAGAAAACGGAATATATGATCATTGTTTAGCTAGAACATTTTCCCATGACATATACTAGTACAGCGTACAACAATAATAATGCCATATTAGTATGATTCTTTGTTTTATTATTATTATTTATTTTTTTTTTAATGTCTATCAGTCTATCTATACTACTGTACTAATTTAGATTAAATTTCAGATGTGCCTTCAGAAAATACATGTCCTGAAAGATACGTGGCCCTGAGAAATATATTTTAGTTCAATATTTGGAGTTTCGGCCAAAAATGTGAATAAAGATAGTGACAATTTTTATTAATTATATTTTTCAATAAAACCATGTATGTTACTTTCCAAGGAAAAATTTAACTTCAAAAAGTGTTGAAAAAAATAAAGACAACGTGGACTATCACTATAAAAATGTATTGCAAAGAAAGTTTCCTAGAGTTTTTACCCCAATTTTTGTAGATAGTTAAATAAAAATGTCTAAATTAGGTATAAGCTTTGCATACAACAATAGGTTTTTAAAAGCATAAATCAGTAGATTCATATAGAATAGTTTCTCTATTTTATTTATATAATCTGCTTTAAAATTATTAATTTGTATTCACATTTTTCCGAATAAAGTAAGGTATTGCAGGAAAATTAATAATTAGTATTGCTAACTGAACATATTATTCTACACTGAAAAAAAGGAACTAGTGCACTAATTTTTAGGTTGAAGTTAGTAATTGAAGTACAAAGCATTAGAATGTTTGTATGAAATATGTTCTGTAATTAGTAATTTAAAGAACAAAGAATTAAGACTGATGGACACTACACTGATTCAGGGCTGAGTTGAGCCTTCTCTGTTTCTGGGGCATATTATACTAAGATAGGACCAGGAAAGGGCCGAGCGTTCAGTTCCAATTTGAAGGGAAGGGAAAGTAGGGCTTTTAAGTTTTTGAGTGCATTTTCCGCTCTATACTGGGCCAGGCAAAACCCTACACTTTCCAGACAGAGCCTGGGCCAGGGTACAGAGACCACTCAGTCCTCCCCCAGTGTAATGTGAATGGCTCAATAAATCTCAACACGACCAAGGCTTAGCTGAGCCATAACATGTTCCCGACTCAGGGTAGTGTGCATCATCCCTTTTACCCAGTGGCGTGCGGCGGGTGTAAAATGTAGTGAAGCAGGACGGGGGGTCCGGGGGCCCTCCCCCAGAAAATTTTAGAAAAATAGGGTGCAAATGGTGAATTTTAATGCTATTTGAACGCAGTTCAACTATATCTTAGTAAGCAACGATACTTAAATAATTGTTAAAAAGTTAATAAAATATGCATACAACTAATTAAAACACAAGAGCAACAAGGAGTAAAACCAACTTAGGTCTATTATCTGGGTTTTGAATTTTTTACAGTAAACCCGTTTTGAAAGATAACCTGATAAATCTGTGATTTTTTTGTACGTTTAAATATCGTAAAATGCATTAACAAAATATTTTAGGGATTGTGTTAGTTTTGAATTCCAAGTTTACTGATTGTTACTTTAGAAATATATATTTTGGCCTATTATTACAGTTAAAGTTTTACTGCTTGTTATTTAAGAAGTATACTTATAGGCCTATTTATTAGAGGTTTAAAAAAACTAAGATGACAATTTTTATTAATGGCTTTTTTATTAAGTACTAGCTGGATACCCGTGCTTCGCTACGGAGTGATATATTAATTTGATAAGTTTATAAACTACCTATTATCAAAAAAAAAACATTTACATTATTTTACTATGCGAGAATATCTAGATTCTATCCTTCCCACATATACCCCTCCTCTTTGATAAGATAATTTGAAAATCATCTTAAATTTACCCCCCTCTTAAATGTAAATATGATAAAAGTGTACATAAAAATATTTACTGTGCCCTTAAAGAGCTTTTCAACGATATGCATCACGAAGGGTATCTATGGTACAAAGGGGTACCCCTTTGTACCAAAATTTAAATTTAGAAAATTCATGTACACTGTGACCTCCCTCTTGCTTTGAAGGAAAAGTGTGTAAATATTCATCAAATAGCGATGAAACTGTAGATTTGTATAAAAGACATACCCTCCGACACTCTTATTTTTATAATAAGATATAGCTATATTTTTCCATTATACCCCCTCCTAAATAAAAATATGACAAAACAGTACATAACAAAAATGAATGTACTCTGAAAGAGCTTTCTAACAATATGTATCATAAAGGGTATTCATTACTTTGACCCCGTATTCATTACTTCTACCCCGTACCCCTGTGTACCAAAATTTAAATTTCGAAAATTCATGTAGACAGTGATATTCTCCTATCTTTGAAGGTCATGTCTGTAAATTTTCATCGACATCGGACTAAAACTGTAGAATTGTATAAGGAACATACTCACATACGTTGACTTTTATCTATATATGGACGCCATTTTGAATCGAAATGCTCGATTGGTTAACCATTTATCAAAAGTTACTAAATTCATAAAAGGAAGCTATCTTCTAAATTTCAAGGTTCTAGTGCAATTGGTTCTGGAGATATCGTCTTGTCGAATTTTTTTATATAAATGGCCGCCATCTTGAATCAAGATGGCGGAATTTAAAAATATTTCTTAGCGAGCACCTAGGAGGTAAGAGGAACCCACCTACAAAATTTCATGGTCATAGGTACAGTGGTTTCAGAGATATCGTGATGTGTCAGTGAGTGAGTGGTATTTGGATTTTATATATATAGATTAGTACAAATTTATTAGTTTTAGTACAAGTCTAGGTCTAAAATGGGATATTATAAATGAACGGTCATCGGAATTTGAAGTCCATTCAGTTACACTCAACGTTAATAAATAGACAGTTAATAATAGGCTAAGATAATAGATAGAAGCTAGACGCCCTAAAACAAAAGAAATAGAGCTGCGAGAGTGTCAATAGAGTGAAACGTGGGATTGACTGCCCCCGAAAGGGGCAGTCAATCCCAGTCAGTCAGGGGAGTCGGGTACAAACGTATGAGTTCGGGCGCACTCGGATATCTTCACCATCGGCTGAAGCTAGCATCAGTTGCCTGCATATTGGAAGGCAACCCTTCCCTTCCTCCGTCTCCGAGTTAGAATGCGCACGCAGCCTTTAACCCACGCTCCTAAAGTTCTGCTTCACATGAATACCGATTGGAGTATTTCGAGTCACCGTAACCAATGACAGCACGCTTAAATGAAACGTCTTTTAATTACACGAATCGTGTTTTACGTTTGCTGTAGTTTATAATATAAATATATCTATTTATCTATAAATATCACATATTATGTGAACAAATTAATTTTACATTTTACTTCAAAATTTTACTGAAGCAGTGCTTCCTTGGCTTCCTCGCACCGCTCGCCACTGCTTTTACCTCTCCACAATTGATACAAAGAGACAATTTCATTAAATCCTTCATGATGACTAATTCATTCCAACACATAATTTAGGTTTTATAGAGACCTATGAAAGTTTTTGGTATAAATATAAGCTAAGCTTTCAATAAGAACTGAGTTAATAATAAGTTATGATAATAAAAAAGACAGCATACAAATAAAAGAAAATAGTTTTCTTCTTTTAAACTGGTAAGAATCGAATTACAAATTACATATTACAACTTATTTATCAATAAAACCTTCAACTGAACAAAAGTATAACAGATTGACACAAGAATAACGATACAGAAAAACAATAAATGTAATAACAAAGCAAAAGAATTAGAGTAAATATAACTAGTAGTCGAACCAACCTAAACAAAATAATAAGATGATTAATCCATCTTTATAAATATCCAAAAAATTAATAATTTAAATTTAAGAATCTTGAATATTTGGGTTATTTTTAAGTGAAGACCTAACACATTTTTTATTTTTTTTTTCAGAGATAGAGCACCAGCAAATATAGTACTAAAATACAAGTTACTGTAGAGTTAACTAAAATTACTCAGTATGAAAAAAATAAAAAATACACATCTCCCATTTTCTTATTATTTATTTATTGGTATATTGCTTGGGGTCCATCCTGGTAATAATAATAGTGTACAGTGTAGATTCAGTGAAAAATTAACGATAAGAGATTAAATCCTCAGCAACAAGATGTGTTGTATTTGTCTTAATCGTGCAGTGATTAACTTATTGATTATATAGTTGCAAAACAAGTAATCTTTTCTGTCAGATACTTATTTATTTACTTTTTTTCATGGTCTCTTTTGCGTCACAATGAAATCAATATTATGGTAATTACAGGATGTTATTTCAAGCTAGAGAAAGTATGACCACTTAGCTTTTCCAATCCTCTATGATCTTGTTTGTTCACTTTGATAAAAATAACTTTAAAGTAAAGAAAAGTTGGTTAATTAGCCTTCATGATCAGTTAAAATATAATATTAAGTATAAAAATCTGGAAAATGAACCAGATTAGTTAGGGTTAGGACTGCGCTTCACGAGAATGTGTTACAAGGCTATGCAGATCCTCATATTTTTAAAATAATTTTAATAATATGAAAATAATTCTAAAACCTCTTTTTTTTTTCACATAATCTAACACTAGTACCAATACATAATCATATAAAGTAGGTCTTACTTTTTATATATAAATACCATTAATTTTTCATAAGTTACTCAAATACATAAGTAATACATTTTTATATTAACAATTAAATAAACTAATGAAATAAATTCCTAATGAATAATATGTATAAACATAAAATAGTACATATAATAATTAAATTTTTAAAGGATTAGATTTTAAAATACAGAGTTTCTCACGTCTTTCATGAATGTTTCATGTCTTTCGAGTGGGGTCATTGAATAGCACTAGTATCAAAGGTAAACTTCTTCAGATAAAATACCTAATATTCCTTTTAACACCAGTTGGATTTTTTTCTCTATAAGATAGTTTAACAACAGACTGCAAACTTTCTAGGTTTTGACAACCAATCCCGTAAAGCATAAATCATAAAATGAAAAATAAAAAAGCACCAAATAAAACTTTTTCTACATACATATAAAAGTAATAACATATAAAATACTACAATTCAATACCTTTTATAGGCGTTATTATAATTAAACATTAAGAAAGAAAAAAATTAAATCACATATAAACAATCACTACCTACAGCAATAAAATATTTCCTCTAAACTTGAAATAAATTATGAATTTTGAAGCTAAATTCCCACACAGGATAAAAACATATTCAATGAATACCTAAAGATATTATTTTTTTCTGTTTTAATATTATGTAATTTAATTTATTACCACGTTACATAATAATGCTTACATTTCACATTAATCTTTAATATTCCATAATTATGTTGAATCTATAATATTAATTATAAACAGGAATGGTAATAAAATTAAGTGAATTTAATTTTTTTTTTAATAATAGGTTAATCAACACAAGAATCAAACTCAAATGGGCCATAAACGAACAACACGTAGAAGAAAAAATTATTTTGAATAATCCCTGTTTTAACACCACGTTACTGTTTAAAGTAAAATTTCAAATAATTTATGCTTGATAAGATAATAAATAAGATATCATAAATGTAATTGTTTATTGCACTCCGATGTTATTCATAAGATTAAATTTTCTAAAAGATATTTTTACAGTGTTATCTATTCTTATCTAAAAGTATATTTAGAATGTAAAAAAAAATTGCTTGGACGAACATAAAAAAAGATATATATTCTTAAAAAATACCATAATAAATAACACCTTTTAAAGTACACCTTAAAGAAAAATATCTGATTAACAAATTACTCATTAAAGAATACCTTTCCAAAATAAACACCTCAATGAAGAAATTGTTTGTAAAAATATTTTTTTAAAAAAAACGCCCTTTTTAAGGGTGCCCCTCATCAAAAGAAACATCTTCTCAAATTCAATATGATTTTCTCATTTAAAATTTCATTCTAAATCCTAGCAAAGGCATACATTATAAAAAGGATGCATTATTTAGTATTATTTACTATAATTATCTCAAAAACAATATAATCTTAAAAGAATGAATTTTAAATGAATTGCTCTTTGCAGAATAAAACAACAAAGGTTGGTCAGTTTAATGTTCAACAAGAATTTAACCATGTTTAATTATGATTCAGTCATCAGAGAAATCAATATTTTTTTAATAAATCTTCAGCGGGTTGAATCAAAACGAATAACATCTGACTTCAAACCCTTCGTGAAGCAGATTTCACTGGAAAACTAAACTTGTTTATTAGATTTAGTTATGATTCGAAAATAAACTGATCAAGATTACCTTTTTTTGAATTTGATTGTGAATTAATAAGATTCACAAAAATCCATCATAAAAATAGCTTCTTTGAAATTTCTTCTCATAAAAATAACTTAAGGAAAATAGTTGGTTTCAGCACTTACTTCATAATGCTTTTTTTAGTTATTTTTTTCTCAAATTTTTTAATGTTTTAAGATTTTTATTATAAAGTAATTCTTAAATAAAAAGTTATTTTTATTATTTTGATAAAAAGCTTAAGAGTTATTATGATCTATGTCAAGCATACATTTTCGTAGTTAATACAACGTTATATCAACTAATTAATATTTTAGGTATTTGGAAAATAAAGTCAATTTAAAAAAAAAAAAAAAAAAAAAAAAACATACATTCACAACCTTTTCAATTTTGTAAATGTCACAGGTTTTCTAAAAAATATATATAAATAATAATAGGCCCATATAATAAATAATGAATTTTATTAGGTGATACTTTTAGGTTTTAATTTATTAAAATCACAACTAACTTCCATTCATTTTTTTCTCACATATATATTTATTTATAGTCATAATTAAAAAATCAGTGAGCAGAAGATTGTTAGGATGATAAAAATCATAAAATATATTTTAATAAATTGTTAAACTTGATTAAAAAGGGAGTGGAAAGATATGTTATGAATTATGAGATCGGGATGAGGACATAAAGCTGTAGGTTTCCGTAAGGGATTTAACACTTAACAAGTAAAAATAAGGATCTTTTTATTTATTTTTTTTTGTGTGTGTGTTAAAGTTGGTTTTACAAATGTAAACATAATGCTAAATTAGAGCCCTTTATGCCATAGCTATGGGGCCCTCAACTTCATGCTCAACAACATCTCCGTAGTTGATTATTCTCAACTCCTGGGTACCCTTCCCGGAGAAAACTGTGAATTTTCCTTCTTCGTTATTTGCGGATCTCTTGAAGACTGAAAAAATAAATAATTTAGATTAGAATAATAATAATAATAATAATAATAATAAAAGCTATTGTTTCAAAAAGACAACAAAAAAATGTCATGTCATTCGTAAAATTTAATTTTGCTTTAACTCTTTCATTGACAAGGACACAAGACTTGGCATGTTAAAGCTACAATTTTAGAAACATTAGAAACAAAATATTTCAAATGCAAGCAAGCTGACAAGTAGACTTACACATAATGCCTTTTTAGTTATCACTGGGGACTGAACAAACATCTTTTTCACAGTCCCAACATACATAAGTAGCTGTATGTTTCTTTAAGGAAATCAACACCTAACGAGAAAAAGTAAGGAATTTTTGAAGCAATGAACAGACACATTAAGACCCGGGAATAAACTTTAAAAAATTGATAATCTGACAATAGTGAATGATTATTAGAGACTACAGTCTATAAGATTAGAGTTGGCACAATCGAAGACGGGAAACAACAAACGTGGAGGTAGTTTTGGGGTTATAAAAAGGGAAAATCAGTGTTGCCATGTTNTATCCATGATCATGTTGTGTGTAAACTTCTTTAATTGCTGTTAACAGAAACAAAAAAAAGTTATTTCGTCTTTAAACCTAGGAAAAAGTTGATGGCACTAGACTCAAGTGCCGTCAACTAGAGGAATAATAGCCTTACATGTTCATCCCGTGTAAATATGAGTGTAGGGAGGACTCATTTTTGGAACATGGTCCGCCATCAATTTTTTAACTGATCAATTTTGCTCTATTAGTTTAATTCAATATTTTTAAACTTTAACTATAAACAGGAATTAATATCCAGGAAGGTGGGACAGTACCTACGTTTATGATTAGATTAATATGCACTCTTTGGATCTGTACCAGGGCTGATCCCTCTACAGCAGAATAAGTAATCCTGCTCTTGATCACTCAGTGTCATGGTTTTCTATCATTTAAATTGACCTTTGCATTCACACTAGAAAATTGCAACAAAAGAAAGAAAAAACTACTTACCACCAGAGACATATTTCTCAAGCTTGTAGATAGGGTATCCAAAGCACTCATTCATAATATAGGTTCCTAAGTCTGCCCTGTTCTCTATGGCAGGTGTAACAACTCTCATAGTCTCCCTCAAGACACTAGTGTCCACGTCATAGTATCCTGAATAATACACACATTATCAGTGATTAAATATAAATTATTTAATCCTAGTGGATTATTCATCATATTGGATGAATACATATACCAGTTTGTGATTTTTGAACGGCTAAAACAAATTGATAGATTTGCATAGTTTCAGCTACTGCGCTCAGTTCATTTTTTTGTCTTAATTTTGAACTACATTAGATGTAATAAGAAAAAGCATAAACATTTAGGTCAAAAGTAAGACAGGTAGTGTAGCTGTATGGATAAAACCACGTCTGCTCGGCCATCACTGAATCATGAGTGGAATGAGATGGGGTTCGATTCCTCGCCGTGATACTCTGATTTATATGGCTCACTATTGATCACATCATACTCACTTCGGCGGTACAATCTACATATGTATGATGTGTGAAGTGGCTGCAACTCTCTACGGCGGGCGTAAAAAGGGCCTAAGTGATGGCTAATTGCAAGGTTCGAACAAGTGGTTCGTCCTACCCATTCTAGTAGGAAGTACTAGACTACTACTACTACTACTAGGTCAAAAGTGCATATTCCGTCCTTGTTGCATGTTCCAAAATGTTTTAAGCTTTTCTCTGTACAATAAGACTGTTCAAAACCATTACCAGTATTCATTTTCTTGACAAGATCCATGAGTCCATCAGGAGGTAAAACTGAAGATCTGTTGAGAGGAAGTACAAAGCAACGCCGACCCTCTAAATCAATTATACCAGTCTTATTCTGAAACAAGAGGGAAGTAAATAGTTAATAAAAAGAAGAAGAAAAAAAAAAAAATGACATATACATTATTGAAAAAAAAAGAAGTTTATTTTCAGAGCTAAGTTGGTTGTTTTTAATGAAACTAACTTTTTTTATGAATATTATAGTTTTGACATTGGTTCCAGGGTGGCCATTAGCCTCAAATCTATTTTATGGTCTGTTATCTCTGACAAGGATCATAATAATGGCCCCCATCCACTGTGGTTCTCTCCTTAAGGGAAGCCTAAGGAAGTTCAAGGTTTCTTGATTCCGTGAAGAAAGAGTGTTAGTGTATGGGGTTCAAGAGAAAAGAACGGCAGGATTATAATCTTAAAAGATTAATCCCATCGCGCCATTCTCTCTATTCTTGTTAACTGATAAGTTTCATGTGGATGGGATAGAGATATTCCTTTCATTGTGTTTATGGCATCAAATGAAGGGATTGTAGTCACACAACAAACCTGCAGGATGGAATGAGCGGATCGTCTCACAGGAAAGAGTGCATGAAAGTGTTTGTGTGGATGGTAATGAACATGATTATCAATCATGCCATGCTTTCCTTCATGATCAAGAAAAAGGAAAGTCTGTCAGGAAAGAATGACAGTGGATGGGACGCTAATATCTCCATTTTGCCCTCCTGCCCATTTGTCTTTAACACTTTACATTATTTTTGAATGGTTAAACAAAATAATACAAAACTGGATGTGTTTATCATAATAAACAAAATAATATCAATATCATAATTATCATATTATAAAATATACTATAAGGGTAACAGCTGGTTCACATACATATAGGTGACTATCGACCTTCCATACCTAAAATAAATTCTGCACAGATACACCAATTTTTACTTATAACAGAGATTATCTGTCTTTATTCTAAAGTAAAAACTTAAATTATTAAATCCAACAAAAATACTTACAGTTCTGAAATCGTGAATGAAACGGCTTCTCCTTCCACCACTGAAATCTGGGACGGTAATTTTCTCAGACACTTCATCAATCTCAAACTCCTCCCTAAAGAACTTCTCTGTGTTCTTATCCATGATCATGTTGTGTGTAAACTTCTTTAATTGCTGTTAACAGAAACAAAAAAAAGTTATTTCGTCTTTAAACCTAGGAAAAAGTTGATGGCACTAGACTCAAGTGCCGTCAACTAGAGGAATAATAGCCTTACATGTTCATCCCTACCACTGTCTTTAGACTAGTTACATCACATTCTCTAACGCAAAAGTATATATATCTAAATNCATATTCCGTCCTTGTTGCATGTTCCAAAATGTTTTAAGCTTTTCTCTGTACAATAAGACTGTTCAAAACCATTACCAGTATTCATTTTCTTGACAAGATCCATGAGTCCATCAGGAGGTAAAACTGAAGATCTGTTGAGAGGAAGTACAAAGCAACGCCGACCCTCTAAATCAATTATACCAGTCTTATTCTGAAACAAGAGGGAAGTAAATAGTTAATAAAAAGAAGAAGAAAAAAAAAAAAATGACATATACATTATTGAAAAAAAAAGAAGTTTATTTTCAGAGCTAAGTTGGTTGTTTTTAATGAAACTAACTTTTTTTATGAATATTATAGTTTTGACATTGGTTCCAGGGTGGCCATTAGCCTCAAATCTATTTTATGGTCTGTTATCTCTGACAAGGATCATAATAATGGCCCCCATCCACTGTGGTTCTCTCCTTAAGGGAAGCCTAAGGAAGTTCAAGGTTTCTTGATTCCGTGAAGAAAGAGTGTTAGTGTATGGGGTTCAAGAGAAAAGAACGGCAGGATTATAATCTTAAAAGATTAATCCCATCGCGCCATTCTCTCTATTCTTGTTAACTGATAAGTTTCATGTGGATGGGATAGAGATATTCCTTTCATTGTGTTTATGGCATCAAATGAAGGGATTGTAGTCACACAACAAACCTGCAGGATGGAATGAGCGGATCGTCTCACAGGAAAGAGTGCATGAAAGTGTTTGTGTGGATGGTAATGAACATGATTATCAATCATGCCATGCTTTCCTTCATGATCAAGAAAAAGGAAAGTCTGTCAGGAAAGAATGACAGTGGATGGGACGCTAATATCTCCATTTTGCCCTCCTGCCCATTTGTCTTTAACACTTTACATTATTTTTGAATGGTTAAACAAAATAATACAAAACTGGATGTGTTTATCATAATAAACAAAATAATATCAATATCATAATTATCATATTATAAAATATACTATAAGGGTAACAGCTGGTTCACATACATATAGGTGACTATCGACCTTCCATACCTAAAATAAATTCTGCACAGATACACCAATTTTTACTTATAACAGAGATTATCTGTCTTTATTCTAAAGTAAAAACTTAAATTATTAAATCCAACAAAAATACTTACAGTTCTGAAATCGTGAATGAAACGGCTTCTCCTTCCACCACTGAAATCTGGGACGGTAATTTTCTCAGACACTTCATCAATCTCAAACTCCTCCCTAAAGAACTTCTCTGTGTTCTTATCCATGATCATGTTGTGTGTAAACTTCTTTAATTGCTGTTAACAGAAACAAAAAAAAGTTATTTCGTCTTTAAACCTAGGAAAAAGTTGATGGCACTAGACTCAAGTGCCGTCAACTAGAGGAATAATAGCCTTACATGTTCATCCCTACCACTGTCTTTAGACTAGTTACATCACATTCTCTAACGCAAAAGTATATATATCTAAATGGAGTAGAGAAAATAGGTTCTAAAGACTTTTTAAAACCATATCAATACCTTTAACTGGTTAACGGTTAAAGGTATCGATTAAGAGAATGTGTGATATTTACACTACATTTTTTTAGTTCACTTTTTAAAAAATAAGTATCTTGGTAAAAAAAAAAAAAAAAATACCTACGTACTTATTTAAAAACTTACTTATGAACTTACTTATCTTAACAACTTATTTATGACAATATTGTCATTTTTAATAAACTGAAAATACATCAGTAATGGTCATGATCAGTCCCCTAAGAAAAAAGTAATGACAAAACTATACTTATTTCTATGATAATTTTGATATTATTATCTACATGGTAAACCTGATTTGAATAGAATGAGCGTGTTTCAGCATGAGATATATATTATATATTTTGAGTAGGAATAATTTAGTAGATTATCGATTCAACATTAAATAAAAATCGGTAAAAACTCCAGGTGGCAACACAATGCCCAACCCTACTCCTTTATTTCTAACATTCAAGAATATCCATTTCCATAAAGACCCTTCCAAACTAATTTGCTTTGCAGGTTAACTATAGAATTAACTACTAATTGCAATTAAACTATAGAAACACTTGTTGTCACAAGAAGTATTTTTTTTTATTGCTTCCGAACTTACCGAAGGTAACGGAAACTATGTGATCGTTCTGAAGAACGAAAAAATTTCAGGTCTCCGATTTCAAAAATTCCAAGACAGAAATCCGTTTCTTTTGGTTTTTGGTTCCGTGTCTGTCTGTCGGTCTGTCACAAATATTTGCGAACCACCATATCTTAAAAACTACACGTCCAATATTAATGAAATTTGGGTGGTAGGTCATAATTAGCCCATTGTTGGTCCCATATAAGTTTCAACCTTCTGCGCTTATTTGTTTATCTTCCACATGCACACAAACATACATTTATTTTCAGCCATATCTTTAAAAGTAATCATCTGATTTTTATGAAATTTTTATGGTTTGTCGAAAGTAGCCTGCAGATAGCACCTGCCTAATTTCAACCTTCTGCGCACTTCAAATCGTACTAAATTAATATGTCTTATACTACAAAGCCGCATGGCTCACTGACTCACTGACTGACATTAATGTTTACCCACTTCCAGAAGAGCTAGAGACTTGCGGTTTGCGCCATTCGACGCGCAACGTCCACATTGTGAACCAAAATAATTATAAAAAGTTCACTTTTCCCCCTCCTTCCACCCTTAAAAAAATAAAAATGGCCGACTTGATTTTTAAGCTGGTTTGAGGGCTTATTGCAGCTAAACGGTAAGTCGTACTAGAAAATGGATAACACAAGTGGTAACTGATTTTAAAAGATCTACAACTTTAGTCCTATGAGTTTTTGTCGAATCATCATCGGTTGTACCTTAGATGGTGATAATTTTGTTATTTTTTGGTTTTATTTTTTTCCATTTTTGTCTTTGAATGGCCATAGATTCTATAATAGTTGACCGATTTTATTTCTGATTGCGGCGGTTGAATCTCACACTAATGCTCTTTAAATTGAGTATATTTTATTTCATTAGTTCATCCTACTTGCTGAGAACATGAGAGTAAACTTTTTCCCGTGCGCCGTGTCACGTGACCACTTTTTTTGGTTTTTAATATTGTGTCGTATATCATTTTAAAGGCCTTGATATGTACATTAAAGCTATTTTATTTGTTGATTTTTTAAAAATGTTGTGCATGTACTTTTGTACCGATTTATAATTTTGTTGTAGGTTAAAGGGTTTAAATACTTTTTTGATACTAGGTTTTTTTATTTATATGTATTTATTAGTTAAATGAATGCCCTTTTGTATTGTTTGTTTTTTAAAAATATAATTTTGGTACCTTTAGAGTACAGGGGTACAAATGTTAAAGTTAATCTTTTATAGTGTGACGTATATCGTTAAAAAGCTCTTGCATCGTAGATTAATTTTTGTTATATTCTATTTTGTGTTATTTTTTGTTTTGAGGGGGAGGGGGGGGATAATAAAAAAAACCTGTTTACACAGAAGTTTCTACGATTTGGTTGCAGTTTCATATTTGTTTATTAAATAAATTATAGATGTGCTAACTTTTGGTGCTTGTTGGAGGCTTTGTTTCTTCAACGAATGTTTAAATTTCCCCGACTTTATTAAATATTTACTGGAACAGTGCCGCGCGGTTCCAATTTTTTGATATTTATGGTATATTTCTTAATTTGGTCTTTTCTTTGCGAGGAAGCTATGTGCCACATTAATTGGCAGAGTATTTATTTATATATCTTGGAAGTAAAAGGGCCAATGTCCATTTTGTGAGTTTTGTAGAAACAGCAAATTACATTTTATTAATTCTTTCAATCCACACTATATCGTACACGCACAATGTATTAAATTATTTTTTGCGCCATTTTTAATAATTATTGAATAGAAATTAATATGTAGAATTATTTTTAAGGTTTGTTAACTAATTAATTAATTTTGTGGACATTGGCCCTTCAGAAAAACATTTTCTAATGGACATAGGCCCTTAACAACAGTGGTTACAAGGGACTTCTTTAATTGCTGTTAACAGAAACAAAAAAAAGTTATTTCGTCTTTAAACCTAGGAAAAAGTTGATGGCACTAGACTCAAGTGCCGTCAACTAGAGGAATAATAGCCTTACATGTTCATCCCTACCACTGTCTTTAGACTAGTTACATCACATTCTCTAACGCAAAAGTATATATATCTAAATGGAGTAGAGAAAATAGGTTCTAAAGACTTTTTAAAACCATATCAATACCTTTAACTGGTTAACGGTTAAAGGTATCGATTAAGAGAATGTGTGATATTTACACTACATTTTTTTAGTTCACTTTTTAAAAAATAAGTATCTTGGTAAAAAAAAAAAAAAAATACCTACGTACTTATTTAAAAACTTACTTATGAACTTACTTATCTTAACAACTTATTTATGACAATATTGTCATTTTTAATAAACTGAAAATACATCAGTAATGGTCATGATCAGTCCCCTAAGAAAAAAGTAATGACAAAACTATACTTATTTCTATGATAATTTTGATATTATTATCTACATGGTAAACCTGATTTGAATAGAATGAGCGTGTTTCAGCATGAGATATATATTATATATTTTGAGTAGGAATAATTTAGTAGATTATCGATTCAACATTAAATAAAAATCGGTAAAAACTCCAGGTGGCAACACAATGCCCAACCCTACTCCTTTATTTCTAACATTCAAGAATATCCATTTCCATAAAGACCCTTCCAAACTAATTTGCTTTGCAGGTTAACTATAGAATTAACTACTAATTGCAATTAAACTATAGAAACACTTGTTGTCACAAGAAGTATTTTTTTTTATTGCTTCCGAACTTACCGAAGGTAACGGAAACTATGTGATCGTTCTGAAGAACGAAAAAATTTTAGGTCTCCGATTTCAAAAATTCCAAGACAGAAATCCGTTTCTTTTGGTTTTTGGTTCCGTGTCTGTCTGTCGGTCTGTCACAAATATTTGCGAACCACCATATCTTAAAAACTACACGTCCAATATTAATGAAATTTGGGTGGTAGGTCATAATTAGCCCATTGTTGGTCCCATATAAGT